>JALPQI010002230.1:0-110794 GCA_025490895.1 Thaumatotibia leucotreta
TTTCTTATCATAACATATTTGTACCTTTAATCGTTTAATATTTATGAGTTTGAGTATCTCATTGTATCTATCTATGTATCGTTGCCCATATCACAGGCCTCAATTGAGCTTACCGTGGGACTAGGTCCATTAGTGTAAGATTTATTTATCAAAACCTGATAAATAAAGTGTTTTTCACCATTTTACTTTAATTTTCATATTTTATTCTTTGCTGAGTCATAATCTTACACATGTTTTCATATTTAATATTACCTATATGGGTATTTTGGTAACTTTCTAAACCTATAAAATTGTAGCACAAAAATAGCATTAACAGTTACCTAGGTACTACTATCATCTAACAGTAATGTAATGAAACAATAACGGACGTAGATTTCGGACGGAGATAGATTCGTCAGCCTCTGTAGCCTAGTTGGTAGTGACCCCTGGAGGTTCCGGGTTCGAATCCCGGCGAGGGCATTCTTTGTGTCTTTATTCATCACAAATGTTTGTTCCTTGGTCATGGCTGTGTATGTATCTAAGTATCTATACGTATCTATCTATTATATATATCGTCGCCTGGTACCCACATCACAAGCCTTAATTGAGCTTACCGTGGGACTAGATTGATTTGTGTAAGATGTCCCAAGATATTTATTATTATTTATTTATATATTCAGCAAAAACTTTTTTTCGCATAAATATGCCTTTTTCATATTTTTTGGACATGTTTTGGTCGTTTGTGTTAACCGAGATCCGTAAAAACTAATAAAAATCTAACACAGCCGTCGTTTGATATGCTAATGCAAAGGCTCTTTGAAATAAGCCAAATCCATCAAAGGGCCTTAAAACAAAGAAAATTGGGTGAGACCGTGTTTTTGGCCGCTATCACTTTCATTTTGGGTTATGAGAATATAAAACTACGTTTTCAAGCCCTTCTAAATAAAGTAATTTTAAGCGACTTTACATGATTTGATCCGATGACGTTTTGTATAAATTTCGAGCTAAGGAGAAGCGTAGAGTGACAAAATAAATAATGTAGGTATTCTTACTGCCGACATCGTCACCAGTTTGACTTAGGTAGCATTAATGTAGTTTTACAGTAAATATATATTTATTGCATATAAAGTTGAACGTAAAACTTAAAGAATTTTGATAGGTTTTATGTGGAAACTAGCTGGATTAACTACAGTAATAATTAGTAAAATACCATATTTGTCTTAGACAATCAAAGGACACATGTATTCATTTGTTCAAGTAAATAGACAAAATAGAAAAGCATAGACAATATAAACATACGCAGAATAAGAGAATGGCCAGTAAGCGGCGCTCAGGTTATATTATTAAAACCTGTTTAGTTTATGTTCCAACACCTGCCCTTGAACTAAACAGTTTTTAAACCAAGATTAGAAACACAGTTTAAATGTTTATCTTTACACAAAGGCTTAGTTAAAACATCCGCAGGCATTTGATCCGTAGACAAGTATTCTAAGTTAATAATTTTATCACTCACAACTTGCCGCACATAATGATGTCGAATGTCTATATGTTTGCTTCTGCTATGATTGATTTGACTATTGCAAATCTTCTGCGCTGACTGACTATCGTTATACAAAGTAATAGGTAAGCATTTACCTAGGCATTCATGTAAGAAAGTCCTGATGAATGCAGCTTCTTTAGCTCCCTCGCATAGTCCCATGTACTCCGATTCTGTCGAAGATAAAGCTATGGTTCTTTGCTTACGACTCTCCCATGACACAGCCGAATTGCTTATCTTGAACACGTAACCTGTATACGAGCGTCGGTCCAGCGGATTAGACGCCCAATCTGCATCTACATATCCTGTAACAGATAAGGTTGATTTCTCATATTGTAAGGAATAGTCTATAGTTCCTTTCAAATATCGAAGAACACGCTTCGCTGCTTTCCAATGCATCTCAGAATAACAGTTGTTGAACTGGCTCAATAGGCTTGCTGCATGTGCAATGTCGGGTCTTGTGCACACCGCTAAATACATGATACATCCAATCATACTTCTGTACTTGGACTCTGGATCACAGTGTTTTCCTTTTTCAAATTTCAAACCAGTCTCCAAAGGTGTACTCACAGGCTTGCAGTCTGTCATATTGAATTGTTCCAATACCTTTTGTATATAATTTTTCTGATCAAGAGTAATTTTGTTTTTATCTTGAGTCAATCTCATGCCCAATATATGCGTAGCACGACCAAGGTCCTTCATCTCAAATATTCTCATCAATTCTGTCTTCAGCTTTCTCTTTTCCTCTGTATCTTTGCTAAAAATCAAAATGTCATCCACATATAATGCTAGTATAATGAGATTACCAGTAGAATCCGATTTAATGTAAACACAGGGTTCGCTGAGTGATTTTCTGAACTTGAGAACCTTCAGGGCATTATCAATTTTGTCATACCAGGCCTTCGATGCCTGTTTCAGTCCATAGACTGCTTTGTTAAGTCTAAACACGTAGTTTTCTTTACCTTTTACTTTATACCCATCTGGCTGTTCCATATAGACAGTCTCCTTTAAGTCACCATTGAGAAACGCTGTCTTAACATCCATGTGGTCAACATTCATGTCTAAGTTGACTGCCAGGGCAAGTAAAGTCCGTATTGTCGAGTATCTTACCACAGGCGAATAGGTCTCATTGTAGTCTATGCCATATTCCTGGGTAAAACCCTTAGCTACGAGTCTAGCTTTATAACGAAGTAACTGACCTTCTAATCCAAGTTTCTTCTTGAAAATCCACTTACATTTTACAGCTTTCTTTCCAGCAGGTAATGATGTCAATGTCCAGGCTTTGTTCTTTTCAAATGACTTGTACTCATCTACTATAGCTTCCCACCAGTATTCTTTTTCTGGTCCTGACAGCGCTTCACGAATAGTCTTTGGTTCAGCACCTTGACTTGCAGCTGTCATAGCAATAACACTATTAGCGGAGTCATATTCACTAGAACCTCGATCCGTAGTCATATTAGGATCCCATGTAACATCATTTGGGTCATCTTGATAACTGATACCAGATGTGCTCAGCTCATTTTCGGATATTTCAAGTACTTCGGAAACATTATGTACTTCTGGTATTTTGGTTACATCAGGTACTTTACGTACATCAGGTACTTTAGGTACATCAGGTACTTCATGTTCTTCAGGTACTTCGAGTACATCAGGTACTCCGAGTGCATCAGGTATATCAAATACATCAGGTACTTCTGGCACTTCAAGCACATGAGGTACTTCGGGTACTTCAGGCAACTCCATAACAGGATCAGCTGGCAAAGAATCACATTTTAAAGGAGTTTCATCCATGCCATCGCTAGTTAAATGTAACTGACAATCAGTAATAGGGGTTTGCTGACTCAGTTTTATATCTTTATACATTTTATCTTCTAAAAAGTGTACATCTCGAGACTTGATACATTTAGACGGGTTTTCAGGATCAATCAGTCTATAACCTTTTGATGCTTCGCAATATCCCACAAATACATACATTTTGCTCTTTGCATCCAATTTCTTACGTTTTTCTTTGGGAATCATTGCATAGGCAACACAGCCAAATACTTTCAAATTAGATAGGTTGACTTTATTACCTGACCATAGTTCTTCAGGTGTGGTGCCTCTTACCGCCTTACTTGGTGACTTATTCTTGATATGTATTGCTGTATTCAACGCCTCGGCCCAAAACCTCTTGTCCATTCCAGCATCCTGCAGCATGCAGCGTGCAGCCTGCATCGTCGTGCGGTTGCATCTCTCCGCGACCCCGTTCTGAGCTGATGAATAAGGCACGGTTGTCTGGTGCTGGATGCCATGCTCTTTCAGAAACATCTGGAACTGTTTATTCACATATTCAAGGCCGTTATCAGAACGTAATGCTTTTATCTTTAAATCAGTTTGATTTTCCACAAAGCTCTTAAAAGTTTTAAATACAGACAATACTTCAGCTTTGCTTTTAATGAAATAGCCAAAAGTCATTCTAGAATAGTCATCAATAAATGTCAAAAGATATCTACAACCACTGAATGAGGAAACTGGCATCGGTCCCATTAAATCACTATGGATTAGACCTAGTTTCTCAGTAGCTCTTGTATAAGATCTTTTTGGGAAAGGTAATCTACTTTGTTTCCCTTCAAGACATGCTACGCAGGGAGTATGCTTATCATCAGTGTAATCTATTCCACTAGCCATACCTCGTTTTAGCAAATCCATACTCCGTCTATTCAGGTGCGCCAGTCTCCGGTGCCATAAGTCCTGGGATGGCTTCATTCCACACAGGTTAGCAGCAGCATCATCACCACTTGACAAGATTTCAGGTATAGGCTCACCCAAATCCAAAGAGTGACAGGCCGCAGCTTGTTCGTTTCCATGTGACACTGTTGACACTTGACGCTCCATATCCAGTTCATAGACGCCGTTCACCTTCGTAGCACTGGCAATTACTTCTTTGCCACAGTAAATTATGCACTTTTGCTTCTTAAAATGCACTTCCAGTCCTTTATCTACCATCTTGCCAACGGAAATAAGATTGGTTGACAATCCGGGCACGTATATAACGTCACTCAATTTCGTAGTTTCATTGTGCCCTTTTAACAACAATTCCACCGTTCCATATCCTTCACTATGCAACTTTTCCTTATTAGCAACGGTAACTGAACGCGGCGAGTCTTCAACATAATCTTTAATTAGTGTTTTGGAATTTGTCATATGTGACGTTGACCCACTGTCAATGTAAAAAGAGTTTGACTTTATGTCAACAGCCAAAGCGGTTATTAAAGATCCATTCCACGCTTTATCAGTCTTCTCACTCTTATTAGCTTTATTCGGACAGTTCTTTGCATAATGATTCGGTTTCTTGCATATGAAACATTTAACTTTTGTAGAATGTTTATTGACACTTTTCGAACTTGTACCCCGGTTCGTAAACATAGAACTTTCTTCAGATTTATCGTCCCTTCGTAAATTTTCTTGAAGTAATTTACTTTTTACTGTTTCACTAGACAATTTAATGTTTGAGTTTTCCAACGCCATTATAAGTGGATCATAGTCTGGTGGTAGCCCACTCAACATAATAACTGACAGGAAATCATCATCTAATGGAGCATTTATGTCTCGTAGTTGTTGATCTACATCGGTGATCTTCAAGAGATACGCCTCCATATCTTTAAATTGCTCTAGTTTTAATCCAAATAACGTACGTAGCAGTCCTAGCCTTCTGCATAAGCCTTTATCTTCATAGGCCTTTTTGAGGTTGTTCCAAGCTTCGTAACCAGTCTTTGCGTTACGTACATGCGAAAAAGATGATGGGAGCACCATTAGGCATATTTTTGCAAGCGTTTTCTGTTGTTTACGATTGTCACTGACCTTGGGAACGCCGGTTGACGATTCCTCTATGCAATCCCATAAATCTTCGTGTATCAAGTACATACGCATCAAAAACTTCCAGTTTCCGTAGTGTGATATTCCACCGAGCTTTTGAAAATTGACCGCGATCCCGGAACTAGTCGCTGAAGACTTCGCTGCCGGCAATTCATCATTCGACATTTCGAATAAATTTTACACTTTTGCCGAAAAATTTTTACGTACTTATTATTTTCGTAATCTGGGCCCTAACCTGATAGGTTTTATGTGGAAACTAGCTGGATTAACTACAGTAATAATTAGTAAAATACCATATTTGTCTTAGACAATCAAAGGACACATGTATTCATTTGTTCAAGTAAATAGACAAAATAGAAAAGCATAGACAATATAAACATACGCAGAATAAGAGAATGGCCAGTAAGCGGCGCTCAGGTTATATTATTAAAACCTGTTTAGTTTATGTTCCAACAAATTTGCGATGAACACCTATCTCTTTTTTAATCCAAAGAGCAAAGTAACTGTACCCATAATTTGTCGTTCGTTTCAAAGTAAAGTCCCTGAAAACTTTTGAAAGTCGCGAAGTGAATAACTTCAGCTCAATTCGAAATGTTGGAATTTAGATTGATTAACGTACTTGCAATCAATTTTGTTTTTCATTCCAAGCTTGAATCCAAGGTCGCGAAGTTACAAAGCCTTTTTAGTGCTACCAAATTAGTTTAATAAAAATCTAGTCAGAAATAATAATTAACAGTTAGAAAATTATTACCATCTGTCTCTCAGTATAATAAAAAAAAGTACATATTGAGATTAATTTATGTTAAATGTACCTAAATACTAGGTACATTTGTAAGCTTAAAGTAGGTACTAATATTATATTTGTCTTTAACAATTTTGTAGTGAATGACACGTCCAGTCGTCCAACTAGGCGCAAATTGTTTTCAAAAATGTAACGCAATCAATCTGTTTGCTGAATAATAAGTGAAGATAGATTTGTGTCATATAAAACAGCTGATTCAAATTAGAATGCCTTGTGAAGGGTATCTGAAATTTGAGTAGTAAGAAATGTAGGGTAAAACTATACAAATATCTGATGTGCTCCAGATTGCTGCGTACAACTCTTTCACATCATCAACCTATATTATATAGTCCACTGCTGGACAAAGGCCTAACCTATTACCTATGCGTACTACATTAGGAGGTAGATGCCCTTAGGTAATCTCCTAGCTTGGCAAGCGAGTTGGCGATCGCAGTAGTGTGTCCACTATGGTGACGCTGCTGCTCGTCATCATTCTTCGATTAATAAAATGTTAATCACACTTCAATCCCTTAGTCGACTCTTACGACACCCACGGGAGGATTAAGGGTGGTGACAAATGTATTCTTAACGCTGTTCAACACCTTGGATACATACAATTTTATGTTGCTAGCTGTCATAATAAAGTATTCACTTAAAATGATCGAACACTCGTTGAGGTATACAAAAGTTAAATTGTGTTAAATTCTTACTAAATTGTTGAATAACTTCTAACGATTGAAAAATTTTCAAATCAAATCCAGGCTTGTAAATTATAACTTTTGCCATTATAAAATGAGCTTTATTTCTACATGACAAAGTTACTCAAATTGCAATCATGCGAACGAACAATCAGGCGGAGAAATGTTATTGTGTGTAACTTTTAACAAGCGCCACGCTTCGATCTATTAAATTTCTAAGTACTTGACTTTGAGGGACGGAATAATAAAATTGGATGTTACTCCATTCAAACACGGCTTATTCTTATCAGATCGTAAGATGTCCACGTACAAGATGGATAGACGGCCGGCACAAAGTATTCCGAGTCCTAGGCTTTGATCTGGGACAGCCGGAGAGACACTGGATGCAGGTCGGTTCCAACCGGTATATATGTGGAGGTCTAAACGGGAGGCCTATGTTAAGCAGTCAACGTCTTATGGCTCAACGAGGTAGCTATCATTTCACCCAAATTTACCGTTATTAGTTTTAGGAATACTGTCAAACTGACGTAGCATCAGAACAATTTAGATTTTTTTTTAACAAATTCACCTTCTCCGAAATATCTTAAAGTGTTTTGGAAAAAAAATATGACGCTTAAAGTATTTATTACCAACTGCAGTGCTGCAAAGTATGAAAAAAAAAGACACCTGAAATTTAAATATTTATGCAGTAGGTTAGATTTTTTTGTAGAGTAAGATTTAAGTTTTTAGGCTACCATAGTCATTGACATTTTAAGTATGACTTAAAACGGGATGTTTAAAATGTAAATTGCAATTGTTGAGCATCCGATATCCGATATTTTGGCACTGTCACTCCGTGAAGATGGCACTTGCTCAATAATCGCAATTTACATAGTAAGATTTGATCAACATCACTTTGTATTAAGAAATAGAAATAAGTTTATTCGTAATATACACAAAAATCACAAACATATACAAACGAAAAAAAAACAAATTAAGTAGGTACCTAAATTTATTCCATAAATTATGTAGCTCACAGGTAACACAACCATTTTATTCTGTTGTCTGTGATGGTGATATAGCGTAATAATGTTCCGAATTTAAGCGAATTTCTACCATGTCCAAAAATTATTAAATTGGTCGCGTATCAAAATTATAATTTTGGACGTCAAATAGGGATATTTAAAAGAAGTTTACTATTCTTTTACTACCATTTGGTTACCAGTAAGAAAAAATATGCTCCATTATCTTCATTGACTGGTCTTCGAGGGACATAAAAGCATTTTCATTCGATACTCGTTCCGAAGCTTATCTAGATGAAATAGGGGTAAATAATAAAGTGACAGGTATTTACGTTTACTGACTAACGTAATGGTTTTCCCTTTAATGTGTTTGATCTGTATCAGTGTTTACATTGAAATTACTGCCTATGATTGTTGATTCCAGGTATAATTTGCTCAAAACATGTTTTTGTATTTTCAACTTAAAAATATTGTTATGAGTACAGTTGTAGTACGGCAATTTAAAAAAAAAAATGCCCCATAGATACATTAGTGATACTGAGGAACTTTTACTATGGAACCAACCCCGAAATCGCGTTGTACGACTCACTAGTAGTATGACTATGAATCAGTATGACTTATACTGCCAGTACGTATGGCACTTATACTGGAATACAGACATGAGCTGGGAAACCTAGTCAGGAATGATAGACCACCTAACCTCAGAATACTAAAAAACACTAAGTATTTACATATGTCGGCCTCAGTAGCCTAGTTGGTTGTGACTCTGCCTACGAAGCTGGAGGTTCCGGGTTCGAATCCCGGCGAGGGCATTATTTGTGTATTTATTTAATCACAAATATTTGTTCCTTGGTCATAACTGTCTATGTATTTAAGTATATATCTATTATATATGTCGTCGCCTGGTACCCACATCACAAGCCTTAATTGAGCTTACCGAGGGACTAGGTCGATTTGTGTAAAGATGTCCAAATAATATTTATTAAATTTACTTACATACACCTAGTACCTGGTAACAACTTCTATGGCAGATTTTTTTGTACGCCTTTTAGATTTTCACTGGCTGGTAAAAGACCATCTAGTTTTTAATAAATGAGCTTGAATAATTTAGCCTGCTAACCCAGCCTTGAACTGTCGCTGCATGCTGATAGTACGTCACTCCAGCACGCTCCATTTCCCGGCAATCATCCCGGTTTCCGAGCCAACGACACACAAAACTGTGGGACTTAGAATAGAATAGAATATATATTATATTTATTGCAAACACACTACAAAAATCACCTTAATTAAAATACATCTTACGAGCTAACAATTACATGGTAATACAACAAAGAACGAATACAATAACACAGAGAAATATAGGTGCCGCTGCAGTTGCTGCAAACGGACACCACTCAGCATAATGCTATGACAGTAATATGCCACAGCGCTGGTCTTCCGTGGTGCCCGGCGGCGGAACTTGTTTTCGCCATGGATTTATAAAACGGGTATTTGAAGGGTTCACGGAAAGAACATGTTCAATATGAAAATCAGGGTAAAATTGTACCTTGTACCTTTAAAACTAAGGTTGTTTTTCCCTTCTGAAATTGGAATTGAGTAGACAGGTTTTTTTCCGTGGAGCCTTCATTTGTAAATAGTTTGATGGTCTTGATTACAATACATCCAAAAGGTAAGGGTTTTCGAGAAGTCAAATATTTTGATTATTTCAAGAGTTCTGCTGTCAGACATTTTCTACACCTACCTACAACAAACAAATAACAGCGGACATAATGCATTATACAAAATGCTATTATTTCCACCTACCTTTACTAGGTACCTCTAGTTAAATCACTACTTTTTCTGTGCTTGTTTTCACTTATTGAGGTGTGCAATAAAGAGTATTTGTACTGTATTGTATTGATCCTTATTTGTAAATGCTTGTACTTCTGATTAAAATATAATGTTTTACTTTTTCAGATCGTGCTGAATCCCGCAATAAACGGTAAGGAAGGTCGAAATCAAAAGAAATAGATTACTTTCGCTTTTTACAAAGGAGCAGATAAGATAACTATAGTCTATGGATTCTTTTGGATATTAGTCATGTATAAAAAAAATCATTTACAAAAAACATATGCATTAAACATATTAAAAATATTTTTTACTTCTCAAAAAATTGTTTAAATACAAATTAGAGAATTACAAAAAAAATATAACTTACAAATTACACAAATTACTAAAATTAAATTAACATTCAATGCACACACACAGCTTATCACATTACAACCCCGTCCCTTGCCGTTTCCGGTGCAAAAGTACCCATAACGCTGGCAGCATTTCCACGCTGGATAGCCATGGATAACCTTTGCACCAGAAACGACTCAGAGCGGAGATCCTCTCCCTTTAGTCTGAGCCGGCGACTAATGTCCTGCACAAACTGCTTCGTATCTCCACCCCAACAGCCCGCTGTCTCCACCGCTAAAGGCACGAGTATGTAGCCGGGTCCCAAGGGCGCGTACTTCAGGCGCTTCACCGCGGCTTGAGTCTCTTTTGGATTCTATGGATTTTATCTCAGTTGCCAGTGAAAGACCGACAAAGAAGAAACTCGAAAATTTCCAAGACCAACTCGTTCAACCAACGTGACATCCTGTCAGCTTATGGTTCCGTTGGGAATTGACATTTGCCGCGTATTTAACTTTGTATCTATCTCATTTGTACCAATGCCGTGCGAGCGTGATGGATAGAAAGTAAGTAACCTATCGAATCACGGCGTTAATTTCATTAGAGTAGTAGAGTTACTGTAGCCGTACCATGAGCTGCCGTGGCGTTATTAACGCGTATTTACTTTCTATACTACAGCAGTGTTATTCACTAAGGAAACCGCCTTGCTAACAGCGCTGTGTCAGCGCTGCGGCAGCGTCGAGCCTAAAAATGGTATTCACTAATGGACTTTAAACGACACTAGCGCTCGGCGACGAATGCGGCGTGAGCTGGAACTACTCTGCGTCGAGAGTTTGACGTTTAATGTACGAACTTCGTATTCTCTAACGAAAAACCGCGACGAACTCACCCACAAACTCGCTCACAGCCTCGATTCTTAATGTCAAATAAAACAGCTAGGATTTTAGACAAGGCTGTCACGACGTCGAGCTCGTGGACGAAGGCAGCGTCGAATGTGTGAATAAGAGAAAAGCATAGCAGCTCGCTCGCACCAATACGCGAGTACCTACAAGCGGCATGTAAGCGTTAATAACGCCGCAGCAGCCCATGGTGGGCACAGAACCCACCATTTACTTAGGCACTGGTCTCACCGCGAGCTACTTAGCTATGAACTATCGGCTATAAACACGAACAAAAGATACGCACTCCCGTATAAATAAAAGAGACACGGCGATACTCGCCTGGCGGTGTTAGCTGATAGCTGGGCGAGTATCGCCGTGTCTCGTTTATTTACGCGGGCGCGGGAGTGCGTATCTTTTGTTCGTGTTTATAGCCGATAGTTCATAGCTTAGTAGCTCGCGGTGAGACCAGTGCCTTACGTACCTAAAGGAAAATTTGTACTTTATGTATATTTAAACGCTGTTCATAGTTTATTATGTCGTTGGCATGCAGCAATTTTCCTCGGCCGACAAAACGCGTCATGACAACACATTTGCATAGGTGCCATGCGTATTCTCTTAGATATCACGATAGTTTTACGTCACCAGTAAAACATGACCTTCAGTCCATAGTGTACCAGGCGTTTTGCTCTCAGTTAGTGCTGAAATGTTACAAGTGATCTTTTGCAAACATTGACTATTATATCCACGATATTATTCAAGTTGTAGGTTTCTGCCGATCGCTCCCTGAATAAACGTCTCGCGAATTTGTAACTAGCCCTAGGCAAAAGCCTCTGCCTTTTTGGGCTGTTACCGCACTCTATGCCTTTAAACGCTGGTCGGAACTACTACAAAGTGTAAATTAAGTAATAGTGAAAGTTGAACGTATTGTGTAATCACAAATCAAATTATTTATGAACTAAATATTTTGAAGACCGAGTGGCCGAGGGGTGCAGGCATCAGCCGGCAAGGCTGAGCACGTGGGTTCTATCCCCACCTCGGACGTTGGTGATCTTGGTCGTTTTTTCTTTGGTATATGATATCCAATATTTATAATTTATGTAGTGAAAGTTGGATTGTGAAATTGTTGTTGATCAAATAAATAAATAAAATATGAAGCATCCTATTACTAGAACGCGATAAATTTACGCAAACTTTCATATAAGTACCCATTTGGCATGATTTTCGTCGCTTACTCGAGCGATGATCGCACAACAAGTTGTATAAAGGTACAGGTACATTCAGAGTCAGACCAAACGAGCATTCGCTATTCTAACCCCCTACTCTACGAAATTCGATCGTTACACAAAACGTGATTCGTTGATTTCGTAGAGTGGGGGATAGAATAGCGAATGCTCTTTTGGTCTCAATGCACCTTTATGACGGGTGATCCCTTATTTCATAGAAAGATATTTCATAGAATTTTGTTTCGCAGATAATCTTATACAATATGTATATTTAGTTCTAATAGATTGAATACGAATATTATTGTTCATAAGTATTTTACTCGTAATGACACACGGGACTTAATCGCATAAACTTACCCACGTTTAATAGTATCCTGACGCATCGGGCATGACGTTACCCGTGATCGCAGGGGCCTATTTCTCGAAAGCTTGTAACTTTTAATACAAGCGGACGTCTTTAATTGTGTTAAAAAGAGAGTTCCACTTGTATTACAAGTTACAAGCTTTCGAGAAATAGTCTGAGTCTCGGAGCCTGCTTGTTTGTGTCAATTTGCAATATTTATTTCATCATCAGCCTATCATAGTCCACTGCTCTGGACGTAGGCCTCTCCTATTAACTATGCATATAAACGCATTAGGAGGTAAATGCCCATAATCGCCACGCTGGGCAAGCGGATTGGCGATCGCAGTAATGTGTCCACTATGATGACGCTGCTGCCCACCATCAATCTTGTAGAATGGTCAGTGACACTTCAATTCCTTAGTCGACTCTTACGAGTTGGGGTGGTGACAAATGTATTCTTACTGCCGTCACCACACGGCACGATATTTATTTACCTAGCCAGTTTTATGTGTAATACCTAAAGTAGAGTATTAAATTCACCAATGCTTGGCAAGTGATTTGAATGACTTGCTTTGTGCTCTTAGTTGATAGATCTCTGAGCTTAGGCGGATTTAATGAGCGATTTTGACACGCTAGTGAATTGTACTACAATAAAGTGTTTTATTTACTTCAGAATATACAGTATGTATCACCTCGTATAGCCAAGAAAGAAACCCATTAATGTTAAGATCATACTAAACAACTTTTACTATGGGGCCAAACCCGAATTCAAGAAAAAAATGTTGACAGTTTCATACATTTTAATTGCGTGGTCATGAACACGTTGTATGGCAGAGTAACTTTTTTTCACGAATTCGAGTTTGGCCCCATAGTAAAAGTTGTTCAGTATGATCTAAATATTAATGTTTCTTTCTTGGCCTTGGCCCTACAAGGTGATACATACTGTATGTAATGTGCTTTGCTCACGTTCTTATGCCTAATTCAGAACGTTCGGTGCCACTAACCTAAAGGTGCATTCAGACCAAACGAGCATTCGCTATTCTGACCCCCTACTAGCTCTACGAAATTCGATCGTTACACGAAACGTGATTCGTTGATTTCGTAGAGTGGGGGATAGAATAGCGAATGCTCGTTTGGTCTGAATGCACCTTAAAACGATCACCGTCAAAAGGCTCGAGTTAGTATTCCGCTTACCGACCGTGATGCATACAATTTTTTTCATCGCACTTGCCGACAAAAAAATAAGTTTTAAGACATAATGTTAATAAATGACGTACTGACATGACATTTCTATTGCTCCCTAGGAAATTTCACTTTGGAATCGTCATATAAATATCTAACGATGTTTCATTACCTTGAAAAGGAAGTGCTTTGAATATTTTTGATTCATTAGTTTTACATACTTGAATATTAAAATTGCGCTTGACTATACAAACGGATTCTATTTAGGGTTTATGTATGTTCTAGATATCACACATTACAAATAATTTTAAGATCACAAAACCGTATTTGTCTTGCATGAATATTTTTTGTGCTTACTGTTATTTTGGTAGTTGCAAATTAAAATGTCAAATGCAGAGAATTGATATTTGACCCCTAGAGGGGGTTAGACACGTTGGTATATAATTTCGCTTGTAAACATAGCTAAAAATATCTATAACTATTGCATTCAAGTAATAGAACCATCTGTTGTTACTTAATAGTCAAAATTATATTTGATTTTAATTATTACTTTATTTGAAGTATAAATTGTCTACTTGAAAATGATGTTTTTTTTAATAACGTACACGTTTGTATGACATTTCAATTATATAGGCATAATAAATACAAAATAACAGGATTTTTGAATGCTTGATACTTAAAAAAATATTTTAACGAATAATGTTTATTCTAGCTAATGTTGTTTTTTTTTTCAAGCCGACAACAACAGTTCAGTAGCAAAATATGTACAATTTATAAGTTTTTTAATTTAAATAAAAAATGGGTAAGGGGAAATCATGCGTATGTATCTTTTTAGTTTCGAATTCATATAAATTTTAAGAGGATTGGGCTATTCAAACCTTTAATTAAAATAGTACAGCGCTATACCTACGATAAAATTCTACCATGCGGTTACTTTAATAATTTCAGTAACAATTAAACAGTGATAATTCACGATTCATTTGTTTTCATAGATAACTATTATTGCACTTGAGTGGTTTGATAAAACTTTTCTTTCTTGATTACAAAATAGCACATATTACCAGATTTTTGTAGTGCTTAGGTCGTTTTGAAATTTGTAACTTAAGTACAGAGCTACCGCCAGCTTAATCAGTAGTGATAATTTGAAGTACTACCCAGTAATTGTTTTCTAGTAATAATATAAGTTGACACAGATTACTAATCCAAACACTTTTTAGAAAATATCGTTTACTTTGCAAATGTCTACTGAATGACCTAGATGAAAAATAAACGCGTTTTCTTAAAACAATCGTCTGTTTTATTTCGAATCAATTTTATCTCACCTTAACCTCTTCTCTCCTTCACACAAAATAAATAGAGTAGATAAATTATTCAAGGTTGAACTAACTAAAACCGAAGAAAAAGGAAGGGTATTTCAGACTATCAAATCTGTTATTATTTATTTATTTATTATTCAAATAAGTTACCCAGCATTACAGTTATAACACTAAGGCACTGTGAACTACAAAAATATAAAAAAAAAACAACTTAAAACTTAACCTAACCTATATCTAAGATTGGCCTTTGTGGCATTGTACCGAGGATGCTGGCGGCATTTCCTCGCTGTATCGCAATACTGATGCGTTGTGTGAGGAAGTCGCCAGCTCCTCGGTCTTTAGTTACATCAACCAGACGTTTCGCGGTCTCAAAATCGTACTCTTTACCGAGGCCCTTATATTTATTACGTTTTAAAATTTAAAGTAGATTAGTTAGATTTAATCTATGTACATAAATTGTAGTTTTGAAAATAAATATATTTAAAAAAAACTTAAAACTAGGTTGATTTAGGCGACGTAACGGCGTTGCCCCATTGCGTCGTCTGATCCGGCGTAGAATTCGGCAGATTGCCTCGGAACTGCCGAAACACAACGCCCTTCGGCCAGAATTCTGCACTTGCGTTATATTCCTCGCATTATACGTAAAGTCAATATTGAAATAAATGACCATCCCTTTTATTTCGTCACTTAAAAAAAACAATGAATTATGCATACGTACCTTTATTTGCAAAGAAAATACTAACGATGAATTATTCATGCTCAAAATAATCTACATCAAAATTTGACGTACCGCTATACGGGTCATTTTCATACCAACAACTTTAGAGAGAGCTAACTCAGTAACGCAATTATAAGCGGTAACTTGGTTACTGCTAATAGAAAGTTATCATGAGAAAACGCTGCCTCGTACTACAGGTATCCGTACTACAGGTACTATTTAGTTATGGGTACACTGGAAGATATTAGGGTGTACTGCACTTTCGTCGAAATATTTTTTGCCTAATTCCCAGTGGCCGTTTGGTGACCGCAGTAAGAATACATTTGTCACCACCCCAACTCCTCCTGTGGGTGTCATAAGAGTCCACTAAAGGATTTAAGTGTCACTGACCATTATTTGATAAAAGATTGATGATGGGCAGCAGCGTCATCATAGTGGACACATTACTGCGATCGCCAATCCGCTTGCCCAGCGTGGCGATTATGGGCATTTACCTCCTAATGCGTCTATACGCATAGTTAATAAATAGGAGAGGCCTATGTCCAACGGTGGATTATCATAAGCTGACCATGTCATGTCATGTCTACTTCCCAACCAGTTGGGTAAGTAATATAACGTATACGAACTTATGCTATATAAATCATAATGTATAAATTCAGTTTGTATAAATGTATAATGCCTAACGTGTAATAAATATAACGTATAAAAGGTATAATTATTAAATGAATAATTGTAAAATGTATAATGAACGTAACATATAATTACGATTAATTGGTATAACATTGAAATAATCTAATATACAAAACAACTATCTTACACAAAATATAAGCCCCTACAATTTTTTTTATAATTAAACTATAGTATTATCATTATATTTCATTTGAATTGATTTACTATTTATCCGTTTATTAAGCCGTATCCGTATAGGAAGCGATTTAGACCTGGGAACCGGTCGACGAAGCCCCGCTGCGCGGGGCTTCTATTTCTGCTCTAAGGGATAAAAGGTACCTAACGAACCTATCCAGGTTAGAGTAGGGGATGTACAAATTTATTTTTTAATGCGGGGGGCTCCGCCCCCCGAGCCCCCCTTTTTTGGTATCGCAAGGATGACGATGCGTAAACAATGAATTTAAAGTAAGTAGGTCTTTTATTTATCCGGGAAACTACGCTCGAAACCTAACCAATCCAAGTCGGTTTTACCCTGATTTATTACTTGGATTGCTTAGGTTTCGAGGCTAGAACGGATTGAAAAGGGTAAGTAATATAACGTATACCTTTTTGTAGAACTTAACCTAACTTTCTTACTTTTCTGGCAGTTATATTTATATCGTTATATCAGATGTTAGTATATGTTTTAACTTTTATACCTTTATATTGATATATGAAACGGAATTCGTTAATATGTACGTTAGACTAAACAACGGTATATATTATTAACGTTATATTATTTTTGTATTATACTATTTGGAAATAGATGTTTAATACATTATACCTAACGTTAGTATACGTTATGAACGTTTGTAAACTGTAATTATACTAAAAGTGCGTATTCATTATGATACGCACCCCAACCAGTTACATGTGGCACATAATTTGACATACCAACATTTACTAAATTATCATTTGGCAACTAAACTACTTTAGGTTGGAACATGATAATATGCGAAATATTATTCTGCGTGACGTTGGTTTGCTATATTTTGATTCTGCTAAATGAAACTATGGGAGCAACCTACTGTGCTTGGGAAGTGATAATATGCCATACAATTTTCGGCTGCATATTAAACCCATGATTATATTATGTAGGTAGTCCTAGCGAGCGGATGAAGGCGGGCCAAAGCGATTTCCAACGTTCACTGTGATGACGGCAGTAATACATTTATTACCACCCCAACTCTTCCCGCGGTCGTCATAAGAGTCGACTAAGGGATCGAAGTGCCTGACCATTCTTTGATTTGATTGATGATAGGCAACAGCGTGATCATTGAAGACACATTACTGCGATCGCCAATCTAGTTACCCAGCGTGGCAATAATGGGCATTTACCTCGTAATGCAGCTATAGGTATAGTTAATATGAGAGGCCTACGTCAAGCAGTGGACTGAGATAAGCTGATGATATAATTAAACACATATTAAGCATAATAGCTATACAGTCATAACATGCCATAATTGCGTTAGATACAAGTAATTTCCCAAAGGCAACGCAGTTGCTTTAATATGCATGGTCAATAAACATAAACCCAGGCACTTGTAAACAAAACAATATTGGAAATTGCCGCTTACGCGTCTAGGGGCCTATTAAATAATGAACGGGGTATGTTTGTTTGCTAATTTTGGTATTATTATAATACTCGCAAGTAGCGGTTGTACTGTCGCTAACAGATATATCCGACCAGCCAGGGTGGTCACAAATATCTGAGCAGGATGCTTAGCCAAGTTGCCAAGCGCTAACGCGTAGTAGCGTATCGTAGTTTTCCCTCTCTGTCACTCTTTCATATTATTTATTTATTTAAGCTTCATTGCACAAAATACAAAAAAAATACAAATGGCGGACTTAATGCCTAATAGCATTATCTACCAGTCAACCATAAGGCCAAACAGAAAACGAATAAAAAGGTATATTAGTGCGACAAAGATAGTTAGCTGCCTTTCGTTTACGATTGACGATTAAGCGCTAGCGATTGGCAACTTTTCTAAGCACCCAGGCCTCTGTTGCTATGGCTTTAGTGTGCAACTAAATCAGTCCAGTAGTAGTTTCGGAACAAATCGGCTATAACAGACGGACTGACAGACAGGTTTATTTTTCCTTTTGAACCCTTTTGAGGTATAGAACCCCTATAAAGTAATCCCCTTGGAAAAAATACCTGTTGACTAATAAAATACGGACTCATGTATATTGGTACAGGTTGCAGTTTCAGAGCAAAAAAGTGTAGGTACCTATTTAGAAGTTTGAAAGTTGTTTACTATACACCGTGATTTCTAATAACCCGAAAGATTTTGACAGTGTGTTCCTGACCACATTTAGAAACTATAATGTCGTATAAACTTTTCTGGATATCGCCTAGTTTCAGAGTTATTACCAATTAAAAAAAAACATATTTTCTAATTGTAACTCGGTACAAAAGGTCTTTTTAACGGCGTTGGTGTCATTATGGAGAATAGTCTCGCTAACCTCATTAATAGATGTCGAAAAGTGAGAAATAAAACCTTTTAAAAATGAGGTTTTTGAAAAAAAAAACCTTAACACTCATTGTAAGTGCTAGTTTTATGAATAACTTTTACTTTTGATGTTAAAATACATTCAAAAATTAAATAACAATTGAAAAAAAAATTAAAAAAAATTTTTTTTTTCGCCTTAAATGACAAAAGTCATATAATATTTTTTGTATGTTTTTACATCAAAAATGCGTGGTTAAAATCTTTCGGGTTATTAGAGATCACGGTGTATAAGACTGCTAAGGATGAATACTTCAAAGATTTCATCGAATTGTTATCCTTCCTTTTTTCAAGTTGTTTAATTGTACATTGTGCATCAAGGGAGATAAGTACGGTATTGCCAACGAGAGTGTTAGAAACCCGATGCTGTAAGCGGAGGGCTTTTAACGACTTTAGTTAGTATACCTCAATGATGCATACAATGTTTTTCATCACACTTGCGGACAAAACTAGTTATAAGACAAAATTATATTATTCCCGCGATGCATGCAAGCATTGGCGCACTTAGACAGCAAGTGTGATAAAAAAATATTTGTCAAACTAAGTAAACCTATCACGAGCAAGGTCTAGAGATGAATACCTCCAGTTTTAATATCCCATCGGCCTGTAACCTAGAAACATGTTAAGTCCCGTCCAAAAGCTCTAAAGATACATTTCTAAGCCTTTGTTCGCGCGGTGTAGCCGTTTCATTTACGGCGGGACTTGGTTGTCACCATTGCTTACGTAGTATTTGCCTCTAGAAAATTACCCAAGATTTTTGTGATGAGTAATATTTTGGCTTCAAATCTAAATGGGTCAAACGCAAACCCGTGTTCGGAGTCTTTTCGGTGGACGATCTAAAATTTAACGCCTATAAAGTTCGATTTTCTTATGAAAGCCTTATCTTCATTAAGACGTACCTACTCTTTTTTCATTGCGTTGTATGATAAAAGTCATTACTACAGGCTGTTAACTATCGACCACAGGAAAGAAAAAGTGCGTGTTCAGCTGAACTGTAGAGCCACTCTTTCCTGTGGCCAATAGTTAGCAACTGGTATAGTCGTGATTTTTATCGTACAATTAAATAGAAAGGAGCGCCTTTAAATGACAATAAGGGTTTAATAAGAAAATTAACTCTTAAATTTTAAAATGTCCACCGGAAAGACTCATAACATGATTTTAAGTTTGACCCAAATTTGCCTCAAGCCAAAGATGCTTCAAGAGATACAGGAAGTTCACCAACATCATCTGCCTATCTCAATCCACTGCTCAGCTGTCCTCTCATATAACCCTTGCGCAGGAACACATTTGAGGAAGTAAAGCCGATAATCGCCACCCTGGGCAAGCGGATTGGCGACTGGCAGTATGGCCGTACAATGAGTTGGAATGTAAAGGATATATTAGGTTTTACTCGATAAATAATGCATTCTTTCGTGGTCGCACTGATATATTGTAGCGAGCACGATGGCCTGCTTTACGTATTGAGTAAAACCTAACGTAACCGATACATGCAAAGCTGTACGGCTGTTGTAGTGTGTCCACTAAGCTGACGCTGCTACCCATCATCAATCTTCTATCGACGAATGATCAGTGACACTTCATTCCCTTAGTCGACTTTTCGAAGCCCACGGGAAGAGTTATGGTGATGTGATAGTGTGTTCACTAAGATGATGCTGCTGCCCATATCAATCTTCTATCAACGAATGATCAGTGACACTTCAGTCCCTTAGTCGACTCTTGCGACGCCCACGGAAAGGGGTGATGACAAATGTATTCTTACGGCAGTCATCACATGGCTGTGTTACCTTTGAATTTGTGGTGTCAATAGGATACGGGCAGTGATTATCAGGTAGCTCGTATGCTTGATTAGAGGATATCATAATTTCAGTGTGTTTTGATAAATTTTGTTACAGATCTATCTATACTGTACTTGGTCTGAATTAAAATAATCGGTATGCGTTGAGAATGTAGCCCTAAGTTTACTTTAAAATGTATTATTTTCTCGGGAAATTCCTATAACTTAAGACGTTTCTTAACTATAAGAGTTAGATTGCGTCCTCTTTTAAAATGTTCAACCGTCCAGAATGAATATTTAAATACTTTTCTAGTCGAGAAAATTGAATTGAGTTTGTTTTTGAATACTTTGTTGTGGCCACTCCAGATAATTGAGGCGTTAAAGTAAATATTAAATCCGGTTCTTGAAACAAGACGTACTTACTGGGCAGAGCAATTCAGACTATAAATATGTGAACAATAATCAAGAGTTCATAGATATACGAACGTGTTCCTACGATGCTTATGACTATGACTGGCTTTGTAACTGGATTAATAAAGATGAAATTGGGTCAATATATTAGAATTATAACTAACGTGAGATTCAAACATATGAATATTTTATCGAACCGGGTTACTCACGTATTTAAGTCGATAATTGCTCGACATGTTTCGACCCATTAAAAAGCCACACGTTGGGCTTTGGCCGATGGTCCTTGTGTCGAGCAATATCGACTTAAATACGTGAGTAACCCGGTTCGATAATATATTAGTATGGGTCAATATCGTTAGGTATTTAACCAATGTACAATGTGCCAACTCTCCCCATGGGTGTCGTAAGAGTCGACTGGAGGATTAAAGTGTCACTGGCCATTCATTTATTAGAAATAGATGATGAGCTCGCTGCGGCAGCAGCATCATCAAAGTCGAGACACTACTTCGATGGCCAATCCGCTTGCCACGCGAGACAATTATAAACATTGCCTCCTAATGCGTGCAAATATAAAAGAGGTCATACATAAGCTTGATGATGATGACAATTTGTAAATTTTCTTCTGATGCCCTTCAATCAGTTACGTTCAATTTCCCGTCAAAAAAAATGTCATACTACTCGATTCCACAATTACATGGCTGCTAATAATAATTTGCGAACGAGTCAATTTAACATTTATTTTGTGATTAAAGCTTCCGTAAGCAAAACCGTAGGTATATTCTTCCTGTTCCTATTGTTAAAATAACCGAAGTAGTGGGTTAGTGGGTTATCGCTAAACTGAAGTGGCAGTGGGCGGGGCACATTGCGCGTAGAACCGATGGCCGTTGGGGCGGGAAGGTTCTTGAGTGGCGGCCACGTACCGGAAGGCGTAGCGTGGGTAGGCCCCCCACAAGGTGGACTGATGACCTGGTGAAGGTCGCAGGAGTCCGCTGGATGCGGGTGGCGCAGGACCGGTCATTGTGGCAATCTTTGGGAGAGGCCTATGTTCAGCAGTGGACGTCTTTCGGCTGATATGATGATGATGATGGGACCTTTCGGGTAGCTATGAATTACTTAAACCGAGAAACCGCAAGCCACCCTACATCGAACCTTTTAGTTCACAAGTGTGGCAACTTCGGCATTATTAATGTACCACCAACTTGACGAAAACAAAGCATGAAAAAATTAAACCTTATGGCGATAGTAAAAGGCCTAGGCAAGTTGAAAAGCCGATGGACTGAATTTTTAATTAAAGTACAGGAACTCGAAAGTTCCGTGTATCTACATACATAGTTACTGCCTTGGCTATTTTTGTAAAGTTGTATTAGGTACTAAAACTTTCAGCATGACCTACGTATAAGGGTCATGCTGAAAGTTTCTGGATACTAGGAAACTGTATCAATTATGCCGTTTTTGTTTTAATTATCGCCTTTCTTAACTTCTTTTTGTACAAATTTTTAATACAATTGAACCAACACAGCCCATTTGTCTTAGGTCACATTTTACATGAAAATTTTCAGTTTTCGGAATTTTATATGGAAGGATTTGGGTATAGTCCATTGAGACTATTGATTTTTTATGGAAAAATGTTTCTTTTGATTTTTTTTTTCGTGAGTCGTATGGATACAGGATGTCCGAAATTCTTGACATAGAACTTTTTATGAATTCTCTATGACTTACCACATTAGTGCGATTTGAAATTAGGGGATGCCTGTTAAAAGACGTTGATCTCTACAATCATCCATAAGAATAAATCGGTAGCAGTACAATTTGTGAAAACTACTACAATCAGTTCTAAAAGAACTAGGCTTTGTTACCCAATGAGAATCTAAGCCCATTTCTGCTTCGTCATTGAGTAAGACCATATTAAAAATAGTGTAAAAACGCCACAGAATAAAAAATTTGGGTAAAATTCGTAAAATTACCGACACACAATTTTCAAATGGCATGAAATGCTAAAATACATATAATAACCAAAAAAATTAGACCTAAAAAAAACACTAAAGAGTTATATTTTCAGAAAATAATTGTTCCTATACACTGAGTGATAACTAAGTGGCTCAGACCAGAAACTTCCAGAACCCAACCCCACGTATCTACGCAACAAAGATTGAGCGTTATTTCTTTCTTGTTAACTGGTTCGATAGAAAATAAAAATTGCGAATGCTTTTAGTGTGTTTTTAAACTGATTTATGACATATGGCAAAAATATCGTAGTGTGTACCGGTATCACTTTAACACATTATAACAGCAGTATTTTAATCGAACGTCAGTTTTCTCGATTAAGACCCGTTTGTCGTTCATCATCATCAGCCTATGATAGTCCACTGTTGGACGTAGGCTTCTCCTATTAACTATGCGTATAAACGCATTAGGAGGTAAATGCCCATAATCGCCATGCTGGGCAAGCGGATTGGCGATCGCAGTAATGTGTCCTCTATTATGACGCTGCTGCCCATCATTCATCTTTTATCAAACAATGGTCAGTGACACTTCAATCCCTTAGTCTACTCTTATGACACCCGCAGGAGGAGTTGGGGTGGTAACAAATGTATTCTTACTGCCGTCACCACACGGCCAGTTTGTCGGCACGTTTGTCGTTAAAATATTAGTATTTTAACTTACTTCATAAAAGGAGGAGGTGTAGAATTCGATAGAGTATTTTTTGTATGTATTATTCGATATCTCCGAGAATCGATAACCGATTTTTTTTCTAATCTTTCGGATAGTACACCGAGATGTTTCCACTACCACCATGTTGATGTTGGTGTCTGATTATAGGCTCTTTCAGGCATCGGTTGAAGCTTGTTTTTTGGTGACTATTTTAATTGTACAGAGCGTGATAGAAATGAGATAAGTAAATGTATTAAATTAAAGTTAAATATGTTAAGATTTCTAAATTGAAGATAATTAAACTAATAATTGTATTGCATCTTTTCCAAGAATTGTATTCAGATTTCTGGTAGAAAGGTAGGTAATCAATTCTAAATGAAAAGAAAAGTAATTGAGAAAATAAAAACATTTATTTATAATTACTTACATTTATTTTGTTACTTCCAACTTTCCAAGATTATAAATCCAGATCACCATGTAGCAAATTAGATTACTAATATATTGTTTGGTACAATTAACTTGTTAATTTAACACATAAAATCTAAACTCTAAAGTATAAAAACCAGGACACGAAGGTGTGGAGTTTAGCCAGTTGGACTTCTATTGTCAGTTAGGGTCAGAGCAAGAATGTCCCGTCCACAGGTGGACAACCCTTTTTATGCTTAAGTCCCCACCTTTGTCGAACAAACTTGATCAATACAACTTCCGGTTATAAATATTCACGTACTTTCCTTAAAACTACTTATTTTACAGTTTGAATTTCAGAAAAGTCATTCAAATGAACACTAATATTATTTATAACTTATTACGTCACAAAATCAGATTCGAAATTAAAATATAGGTACACAGTACGTTTCCGGTGTATGTAACACTTTATATATACGTTTCCGCTTACTAAAATTCTAGTAAATTAAGTTTTTGACATTTTATCTAACACGGCCATTCTGATAGATACTTCGTTCTCGAAGTATCAATAAATAGTACTGAGCATGCACAAGGTATATAAAGTAAATGTTTGCATAAATATGCACAGACATACATGCTCACACATGTATGTAAGCACATACATATACACACACTCGTACACACAAAATAATACATCGTAAAAGTATCACTGTTTCATAATCTTTCCTCCACATGTAATGCATAATAACCATAATCGTAAATAATCATACTTTATAATATTGTGTACGGCCATCACCCGCTGTCGGTGAAGCTTAATCACCCGCGAACAGTGATGCCGGGCACCATCCAACATAATAATCGTAATAGTCAATTTTCTTAATCACATATTAATACATTAATCATTAATAATTGTTAAATATTATCATATTCCATTGTTTAAAACTTATTCATGTAACAATTTGTATATAAAAAACATCATTAATAATAATTTCGTATCACATTTCATTATTTAAAACGTATTCTTCAAATTCACCAGGCCATAGCCGTAGCTTGTCTTTAGCTACAGTTATGTTCCTTAAATAGCCAATACCTCTTAATGAATACCTATCATTATCCTCTATGTTTATTATTTCATAAGGACCTTTATATTTAGCACTTAATTTATGATGTCGCCTATGGTTCTGACTAACATAAACAGTATCTCCCACATTATACTGAATATTGTCCCTGCGGGTTGAATCAAAACGTTCCTTCGAATTTTTAGCTACAAGTTTTAAACGCTGTTGTGCTAGTAACCTGTCAGCTCTGACGTCTATTACTTCATCGTTATCGTGTAATACCTCGTCTAGTCGAGCCTGCACAGTAGGGATGTTAGAGTTTCTGCCCACAAGTAACCGTATTGGTGAAAATCCTGTAGATTTTTGGACTGTAGTGTTCAAAGAAAGTTGGACTTTACTTAAAACGTTCGGCCAGTCTGACACGTCAACGCAAGTGGTACTTAGCATGTTAGTTATAGTAGCTACATAACGCTCAACCTGTCCATTTCCACGAGGGGTTCCCGTGGATATCAAATGATGCCTTACTTGCCATTCTTCAAATAATTCTCGCATTGGCTGGGAATTAAAATTGGTGCCTCTGTCAGTCACAATTAAAGAAGGTGTTCCGAACATAATAACAGAGTCACGGACTTTATTCACTAGTTCCTGAGCACCCATTGTTTTAAGCGGTTTTAAAATACAATATTTAGTGAATCCGTCAATAATTATTAGCAAATATTTGTAGCCATTGCTAGATAAGGGGAATGGCCCAGTGCAATCTAAATGCACTGTATGAAAGGGTATAGGAGTTTTATCAATAGGGTGTAGCATTCCCTGTTTTGGTCCACAATGACTTTTCTTTTCAACACAAATACGACAGTGATCTATATATTTCTTTACAAATTTAGATATTCCCGGAAACCAAAAATATTCAAATATTTTTTGATAGGTTTTTTCGGAACCAACGTGGCAGTTGTCATCATGGAACAATCGAAGAATGCTCAACCTACTTCCTTTAGGTACATACAATTTCGGCGCTGACATGGGGTCGGCTTTGTAATATAAAATATTATTTTGAACCATGTACTGATTATTGTCTAAATCACCCGAACGTACTCTTTCGATTAAAGCCTGAGTCTCTAAATCCTGATTTTGTGCAGTCTCTAACCAAGAACGAGGCGAGTTAATGAGATAAATAGACTCAATTCTTGTAGCGTCAGACTTTTCGTTTGAAGTTTGGGCAATAGCAGCCGACTTGTTATTTAATTCTGGGTTTCGACTAAAATAGTCTACATGACTAACGTACTGGCCTTTCCTGTATTCAACTTCAAACGAAAAATCCTGCATGTAGCTCCACCAACGCGCCACTCGTGGCGATATGTCTCTCTTATTAAACGTTGATTTTATTGCATTACAGTCGGTAATTATTTTAAATTCAATTCCCAAAAGGTAAACGCGGAAGTGTTTCAAAGCATTGTATATAGCCAGAGTTTCCAACTCGTAGGAATGGTATCGTGATTCACAGTGGCTCGTTCGTTTACTGAAATAGGCTACAACTTTATTTAAGCCGTTATGTTTTTGTACTAGTACCGCGCCATAACCTATTGAACTAGCATCAGTATGCAATTCCGTCGGTAGTTCGGGATTAAAGATTGTTAGTAAAGGTTCTTTTGTCAAATGATCAATTACATAATCACGAGCCACCTGCTGTTCCGATCCCCATTCCCACTTTTGGTCATTCTGTAGTAGTTTAGTTATACAAGCCGTTCGATGTGCAAATTCCGGAATAAAGCGTCTAAAATAACTTGCGAGACCCATAAATTGCCTAACCTGTTTTATGTTTGTCGGGATAGGTGAATTCACTAATGCAGATATCTTTTTTTGACTCGGCTTAACGCCTTGTTGTGATATGGTTCGGCCAAGATATTCGACACTAGTTTCAAAAAATTTACATTTTTTTATATTTATGGTGAAACCTGCATCACTCAAGGCCTTAAGCGTTTGGTCTAAATAATCAAGTCCTTCCGAAATAGTTGTAAAAGGTATTAAAATATCGTCTATGTAGACCAAGAGAAATTTTAAGTCTTTAACTGCCTTAGTTATGGCTTTTTGAAAAACGGACGGTCCGTTGCAGATTCCGAAAGGCATTTTTAAAAATTCGTATTGATTATCGTTAGTAACAAACGATGTATATTTTGTTGCTTCCGGTGCCACAGGTATTTGATAAAAACCGTTCTTCATATCAATGGATATAAAGTATTTTGCTTTCCCTAGACGATCGATCTGGTCTTCGATGAGGGGGAGGGGGTACCGTTCCTTTTCTATTATTTGGTTCAAGGATCTGTAGTCAACACATAATCTATCGCTACCGTCAGCTTTTTTCACCAATAATACTGGACTCGCAAATTCAGAATCACTTTCTCGTATTATGTTTTTACGTAGTAAATCATTGACAATATTTTGCACCTTCTCCCTCTCAATCGGAGCCATTCGATAAGGTCGATAATGAATTATTTTATCACTTTTTAATCTAATATTTAGTTGCCCTGTCTTTACTGTGCTCATGTAATCATCTGTTGGAATAATAGAAGGATATTTTTTTAAAATATCAACTACTCTATTCTGTAAAGATTTTTCCAAGTGTTCAAGGCGCAATAAGAGATCATTTATCTTGGAATTATCATCAATCAAGCAAATTTGGGGCTGTATCTTAATACTACTAGTTCCTACTAAAACACTGCCAGTTGAATCTGTTACTATAGCTAAGTCCCTATTCGCTACCGCATCCCGTCCGATTAAACAGTCATAATGAAGGTCATCATCTTTAACGACATTTAGTTCCAGTTCAAAGCAAACTTCACGTGCCCGAATTGTCACTTTTGTAGTAGCAAACACACGAAGCTTACCATTACCTACACCGTCATAATATAAAGAACAAGGTTGGAAGGAACACCCGAGACGTTTTGCCACAGATTCTTTAATAACACTACAATCAGCTCCAGAGTCCAATAAAGATTCAACAACAGTGTCGTTAATACAAATTTTTGTTATTTTCTTGTCTAGTAATTTTTGTTCAGATTCAGCGTTATTTATGTTTTTGGCTGGCTGTTGAGAACGCTGGAAACATCTATCGGGAGAATGACGCATTTTTTTGCAAACTGTACAAGCCACACGATGAAAACATTTTTCGAACGAGTGACCAACCTTGTTACAGAAAGAACAAGTAGTCTTCGTGCTTTGAATGTTTTCACTCGGCAATTCCTTATTATTGGACTGAGGAATGTTTTTAGGGCAGCGGTTCATCAGGTGTCCATTCCTTCCACAAAGAAAACAACCTTTTTCCTCCTTGCGTAATTCATTATTTGATTTAAAGCGTTTAAAATTATTTGTGTTTGTCGTTTGTGCAACACTTTCTAAAGGTCTCTTTTTTGATACCTTCTCATAAGAGGAAAGTAATGTTATCAAATCTTGAGTTGAACCTACCGCACTATTTAAACTGGATATTCTTACATTCACCTCGCTAATACCCCCACATACTAGTTCTATCAGCTGAGATTCCGTAAAGGCTACTTTTGTGTTACGTAGCAATCTGATATTTTCCCTAGCGTATTCACAATAGGTATCGGCTGAATCAGAAGTATACGTGACAGCTTTAGACAATCTTTCAGACAAATTCTTTTTTTCAGGGTATAAATCTATAATGTCTTTACGCAAAACTTCCCAAGACCGCTCAGTCTCCGGCTCCCAGGACTCGAACCATAATAAAGCAGAGCCCCTTAGGGCCTTACCGGCTTTGGCTGCTTGCTGGATGCTGCTCCATTTCATTTCGTCACCAAGTCTCTCAATTGATCTGCACCATGCCTCTGCTCCATTGTCGTTCTTCTCGGGGTCGAATAACGGCAGTGCGACATCATCATGTCGCTGATTGGATCTCACTACATCGCGAATAGCCTTCACAAGGGACTCCAAGATTGGGGTCTGCTCCATGGCTTGTAAAGATAAAAAAAAGGTATTAGGGGCGTGGTCTTTTTTTTTTAACGATCCAACTTCTGATGATAGAAATGAGATAAGTAAATGTATTAAATTAAAGTTAAATATGTTAAGATTTCTAAATTGAAGATAATTAAACTAATAATTGTATTGCATCTTTTCCAAGAATTGTATTCAGATTTCTGGTAGAAAGGTAGGTAATCAATTCTAAATGAAAAGAAAAGTAATTGAGAAAATAAAAACATTTATTTATAATTACTTACATTTATTTTGTTACTTCCAACTTTCCAAGATTATAAATCCAGATCACCATGTAGCAAATTAGATTACTAATATATTGTTTGGTACAATTAACTTGTTAATTTAACACATAAAATCTAAACTCTAAAGTATAAAAACCAGGACACGAAGGTGTGGAGTTTAGCCAGTTGGACTTCTATTGTCAGTTAGGGTCAGAGCAAGAATGTCCCGTCCACAGGTGGACAACCCTTTTTATGCTTAAGTCCCCACCTTTGTCGAACAAACTTGATCAATACAACTTCCGGTTATAAATATTCACGTACTTTCCTTAAAACTACTTATTTTACAGTTTGAATTTCAGAAAAGTCATTCAAATGAACACTAATATTATTTATAACTTATTACGTCACAAAATCAGATTCGAAATTAAAATATAGGTACACAGTACGTTTCCGGTGTATGTAACACTTTATATATACGTTTCCGCTTACTAAAATTCTAGTAAATTAAGTTTTTGACATTTTATCTAACAAGCGCATGTAGTGAAAACTTGCTACTTACCTTAATCGAACTCAAACAAATTGCTCTATCAGTTTGTTTTGATTTCATAACTGAAAAACTACTACTAACGAATATAACTGTTTTATTGCGCTAGTTGAAGAGCTACAGAACATAATTACAAGTATTCCCAGACCAGTATTCCACCCTCTAATTGACGACACGTGTCTTGCATCAGCAAATCAATCATACACTCAAGTTCCTGAGTTAAACATGATTGGAACATACCTGTAAAATCGAAGATTCCTCTATTTGCCTCTCCTATCAACAAACCTAAGGTAATAGAGAGGCAAACACGATCGAATGAAGGAAATGGCCCAGGTTAACTCTCTAGGGGTCAAGCTGCGTGCCGAATTGGGTTATCGGCCCTCTAAATCTAGCGTAAGGTTATTCGCTGTCTTATGCCAGGTTTTCGGTGTTATTAATGAGTATGAATGGCTTAAAGGTTGGATGAAGTAATCACGTATTTGGTAACACGAATGTATTATGATTTTTCGTCGTTTCATTGTGGTAAATTGACATGCGTTCAAATTATGACTGGTATGTTTTTACTTAACTGTATAATTCTTTCTCATGTAGAAGATCATAACTACTACCTAATACAGCTAAACTATTGTGGAACTCTTCTTTTTCACTTAATTAGCCTATAATATATTAGTCCACTCCTAGATAAAAGCCTCTTCTCTTCTATTAGGTAGTACGTTCGGCTCTAATAATATGAATACGATTTTGATCCTTATGCCTGTGACATACTTTCCAAAATGTATACATATTATTAGACGTGACTGTCCAATAATAATATGCGTATAGACGCACGTACGAGATAAATACCCATAATACACTACTACCCCACTACGCAGAGCAAGCGTATTGGGGGTCGCAGTATTGTGCCCACAATGATGATGATGATGCGGCTGCCCGTCATTAATTTTCAATAAATTAATATTTAGAAACACTTTAATCTCTAAGTCGACTCTTACGATACCCGCGGGAAGATTTGGGGTGGTGACAAATATATTCTTACTGCAGTTACCACACGGCCCGATATAAATACGATTCACCCAAATTAATAAATAAAAAAAACAAATATCTTGGGACATCTTAAACAAATCGACTTAGTTCCACGGTAAGCCAATCAAAGTGCAGCCAATCACAGCCAGCTTAGGTCAATTAAGGCTTGTGATGTAGATTACCAAACGATGATATCTATAATATTTATATAGATAGATATCAGCCATACTTACATACCTATACATGTGATAAATAAAAAAAAACAAATAATGCCCTCGCCGGGATTCGAACCCTGAACCTCCAGCTTCGTAGTTCACTACCAACTAGCCTACGGAGGCTGACAAATAAAATTTTAACTTTATTTTATCCCCAGTGACGCAGGGGCTTAAATTACAACGGCCAATTTATCGTGACAGGCACCAGGTGTAAGTTACTGCTGCGATTTAATCAGTGATGACGTTGCAAGAATTAGTACCGATAGTTGGTGAAACCATGAACAAAGGGATAGTATAAGTCACCTCCGTAACCTGCCTCGCCGAGGTTCTAACCCGGAAACTCCAGTTTTTTCGTAAGTAGAGCCGCTACCAAGTAGGCTAGAGAAATCATAATTTTATTATGAAAATAGTTTCTTCTAGCAACTACGCCACTTTTGTTCCCTGGGACACGTGAAATTAAATAATTCAATTACAATAGTTAAATTAATACATTAATTATAACGCTTAATACCCATAATATAAGCTCAAAGAAAACAAGAATACAGCATATGTTAAAAAACCAACTGTCTAACTATCACTGTTCACGAGATACAGACAGACAAACAGTCAGACAGGTCGACAAACACACAGAAAAAGGAGCCTTATTAATAGGGTCCCGTCTTACCCTTCAGGTTCGGAACCCTAAAAATACATGTTTCAGCAAAAACATTATTTTTCATAGACTAGGTATCCCTTTTGCTTGAAGCAATTTGTCGGTTGATTAAGACTGGTTTTAATATAGCCCTTTTTAGAATACATATTTCGCAAAATACCCTAAGACATTCCTAATATTTTTTATTTGAAACAAAATTGAGTTCGGACGGCGTATCGATAAAGTATTGGAAAGCTGGTATTTATGGGTTTGATTATTCTGTGATGTTTGAAAAATATTCTGTATTCCGAACAGAAGCAGCACTTTCGCATGGATCTTTGAACATTGACCATCAACCCGGAAAGAATCGTGAAGAAATGTTATTCCAAAGGGCGCGTGTATTTCGCGCGTAATATTTTTTTCTATTTTTTCGGCGCGAGTGTATGCGATTATCTGTACCAAATCCCAGATTTATAGAAATAGGAAATAATTTATTCATGATACAAATTAAAAGGACAAAGTAGATATGACAGTATACAAAAGAAAAAGAAAAGGTGCCACGAAATGGTCTCATCTCAGCATGTTGCTGGCGTGAGCCAGCGCTGATCTTCCGATGAGACCATTAAGATTCATTAAGATTTCTAGTACTAACACCCACTTGACTGACCTATGATGCGGGCAGACAGACGGACATAGCGAAAATATAAAGGTTTCTTGTTACTAAGGAACCCTAAAAACAAAGAAGTAAGAAATAAAATACGAAATTCAATATTAATAATTCGTTACGTTTGTACAATGTACATGTCTTGGTACAGTAATGTTGTACAATTAGGTACAAGTCTTTGGTGAACACTTGATCATAAATTGGAACAAGAGTATACTTAATAATGCTTATATTGCTTATATTCTTGTTTAAATTTATGTTTTTATAATACGATATACGCAGCTTTAAAAATAAACCGTCATAACTCAAAAAACGTAAATTTTGGGAAATCGAGTTTAAAGTTTGAGAAATTGGTGAATTTATTTTATTTGTTATTACATTGTGTTAATGAGTTAAAGTATTATATTAATTGCATTGTTCATAGTGTCTACTTGGATATTACGTTCAAACTAAAACGAAATCACTGTGATAAATATAATAAATTGAGCTTAGAAAAAACCCTTGCGGAAATATGCCGTTTTATGATAAAATATTTTTTTAATTATGATTAATATAATGGCATAAATTCAAAAAATCGACGGTTGTTACTGTTAAAATGAAATAATCTGAAATGTATCATTTAGTTCCAATATATATTTTGTCATAAAACGCGTTAACTTCGAATTTACCTATTTTTTAATACAAACTCTAAAATAACTTTTACTAATTTTTAATGCAGTAAGGCGATATATCGAAATGTCTCTCATCATGAGCATCCTTCCTATTCATGTATCGGATCATAATTGAAGTTAGCCTCTTTAACACAACTTGAATCACGTGATTTAAACGTAGCAACTCATGCCATCTCTCTCATTAACGCTATTTTGGCGGGTCTGAGAAAGAGACCAGATAAAGCTATCGAAAATATTGCGTTTTAGTACATTATCTCAATTTTTGACAATTTTGAGTTATGACGGTTTATTATTAAAGTTGCGATATGTATTTATTAAGTTTTTGCTTTTTTAATTGTCTGAATAACGTCTCATCGAGTTCGAATCCCGGCAAGGGCATTTATTTGTGTGTTTATTACAAATTATGCGTTTTTGGTTAAGGTTGTTTTTCAATATACAGGGTGTTCGTTTCGATATGCTATAAATAAGACAGGTGGCTTATGATGGTCCCGTTTTATCTATTTATCGTGCTACACATCACTTTCGCACTTACATACTTGTTAGAACCTGACGGCAACAACGACAAACGATTAAACACGGTACCATCATAAGCCTACAGGTTACTTGGGACATTAATAGAAGTTGTCTGGTATACAGGCTTTTGGAAAAATTGATAAAAAAGATTTTTTTGTTTTCATACATAATAAATGAAATGGTAAGTGTGAGAGAACTTAAGAATAAAATAAAAGTTAATCTCAGGTAACTGACAGCACATGTCAAAATAACTAACATTAGAATGTAATAAAGGTTGCAATACATATGTTCAGTGATTAAACTTATTTTTTTAATAACTCAATAACAGTAAGAGTTAAAACACTAGTTTCCTAGAGAAATTAGTTATATTTGACCTAAATAAGCTTCCGTTAAAGTTATAGCATATGAAGAAAAACACGCTGTATATACATACAAAGGTACGTAATACGTACGTGTAATAGGCAATTAGACAGATACATACCATGTATCTGTCTATTATATAAATCATCAATTAGTACCCACAACATATTAAGTCATACTTGAACTTACCATGGAAATAGGCCAAATTGTGTAAGATCGTTTCTTGATATTTATTTATTTTAATACGCGGTTCTTGACATCAGGGTTCTACTAGAGAACTGCTAAGTAATTATTACGAATGCTGAGTTTACGTGAACCTAGTTGTTACACTATATTTTTTGCAGATTGTTTAAATTTCCTATTAAATTGACTTGTTCAACCATAGGACGGCTTCCTGCCATTCCAATAAACCGGATAGGCATTCATTTTGTCAGCCTCCGTAGCCTAGTTGGTACCCTGCCTAGGAAGCTGGAGATTCTGGGTTTGAATCCCGGCGACACTATTCGTGTATGAATTTATCACAAATATTTGTTCCTTGGCCGTGACTGTGTATGTATTTAAGTATCTTTATGTGTATTTCTATTATATATATCGTCCTATGAAAAAATAAAACATGGAAGCCACACGCCATACTAAATTGTCCTTCAAAAACAGTCCTGAATTTTAGTTGACAAGTGTTACCCCCTAGTTAATTAATTTCAATATCAACCTATAAAAGCTTAAACCGTCATTTAAAAATAGTTTTGATTGGTCCATCAAAGTTTTTGATTGGCTATATTCTATAAACATTTGTCAAAGATGTTGCACCGAAATATACGCGGTGTAATGAAAAGCTCTATGTCCTGCCCGTCTTGGCACAATTGAACAATTGTTTTTGGGGGCATTTTTGAGCTGGCGTTAGACGTCCGTTATAATATATATGGTCGCAGATATCGTCGCTTGGTACCCACATCACAAGTCTTGATTGAGCTTTCCATGGGACCAGGTCGATTTGTGTAAGATGTCTCAAGATTCATCATTACTTATTCATCTCCCTGGCACTCTTCATATCAAAGAGAATACAGCCAGTACCAACGGTGGATAAATCCCATACATTTCGTATCGTTTCGCCGCATCATTGAATATGATGCTTTCCGGTAACCTTAACGGTAATCTAGGTAAGTGGGTCCGTAGTTCCGCCCAATATTTAGATTCTACGTTTTGCGTATCTAAAGATGGATTTAGACCAAACGAGCGAATGCACATTCTATCCCCCACTCTACAAAATTCGTTCGTTACACAAAACGTGATTCGTCGAAATTCGTTGATTTCGTAGAGTGGGGGATAGAATGAGCGTTCGCGCGTTTAGTCTAAATCCAAAACCTAGTACTATTAATTTATCACTCATCTTTAGCGCTGGCATTCATAATTTAACACTACAACTAACTTTTATCGCCCCTCACGATAAAAAAGCAATTAAAACTCCAAGGATTTTATAAACGGTCTCATTACGAAACGTCTGTTATGTCAGCTCATGTCAGCACGTCACAGAAACGTTACAAAAACGTGTTATATTACGGGAAAATAAATCACAAAATATCATGAGATATATTCAGAAAATGTAATATAATACACATATATTTCAATGGAATTAAGTAAAGTTTTTTTGACATTTAACATTAGGTTTAGTGTTGTATAGGTTTCAAATTCAACCCGTTACCTAGGACATATTCGCTACTTGAGTGACAATTTTGTAACAATTGTTTGTTTTTTTTGTTTCTTCTGTATAATAATTGTTGTTAACCGTCAATCTCATGACGTTATTGGGTAACTGTAATGCCATGTAAATGTAGATGGGTGAATCAACTTTTTTTCTGTTTGTTACTTCTATGATTACGGCTATATTATGCTACCTACTTAAACTATGCACACTTGCATTTTTATGGTGTTAATAAGCCCTTAACTTAATGGGCCACCTACAAACATCAACTACATACAGGTTTGTATAGTTTGAGTAACATAATTTTACATAAAACCACCGTAACTCAGGTATCCGTAACCATGACAATAGACATAAAATAGTTGATTCACCCAAATTTATTTTTTAAATACATAAAAAATTAAATCAACAAAGCTCCATATAATTTTCTGGCATTGCGTTTCAAACAAAGTAAACGTTAAAGAAGTACGGAACTGTTTCATATCAGCTCTGGCATCATCTAAATGGGGCTTAACAGCAGAATACTATTATAATTTATGTCAGCCTCCGTAGCCTAGTTGGTAGTGACCCTGCCTACGAAGCTGGAGGTTCCGGGATCAAGTATCAGCGAGGGCGTTATTATCTATTATAGGAGTATATATCGTCGCTTAGTACCCACACCACACTCCTTAATTTGAGCTTACCGTGGGACTACGTCAATTGGTGTAAGATGTCCCAAAAAATATTTATTATTACATCATCAGCCTAATTCAGTGCACTGCTGAACAAAGGCATTTTCGGCTGAATTTGACCGAATGCGCTTTGGACAATAAGATGTACCCATAATTGCCATGCTGGGCAAGCGGGTTGGCAATCGCAGTAATGTGTCCACTGACGCCCATCATCAATAAATGAATGGTCAGTCAAGTGCAAAAACAAGCATCGAAAGAATCCGCTCATAAATATGTTACGACATTCTTATTACACAGAATTAGAGTACAGACATTTTTGTGTACACCTTATTTTGTCTTTGACTGGTCAATGACTCTTCAATCTCTAATTCGACTTCTACGACTTACCCACGAGACGGTGACAATTGTATCCTAACTGCCGTCACCGCGCGACAATTATGTGTTACATTGGAATCTTACTATACGTTTCTGAATGAACCCGATACGGGCGATACTGAGAAGTTCGCGCGGAGTTGAGTTACGTCACATCCTCGCTTAGTTTGCGTTGACATCATTTGTTATTACGATGTGATCCTAATATAAGGGGGTTACAGGTAAGTTGGTTAGTGTGGAATAACCTGTGTTTGAAAGAAAGTAAAGCAAGAAAATACATTTATTTAACGCCACAAATAGCACAACAATTTTATTCACTAAGGAGGCCTTGCTATCAGCGCTGTGTCAGCGCTGCGGCAGCGTCGAGCCTAAAAATGGAATTCACTAATGCACTTTAAACGACGAAAATCGAACGACATAATTAGATTTGTCACAAAAAACTTGAATCGTATTGTTATTTTAAATAAAACGTGGTAAAAATATCCATCTGATTCAAGTAGAAAGCTCAGGGTTTCCGTACCTAAAGGGATCGCTGTCTGTCTGTCCGTCTGTCCTGGGCAGGACGTATCTCGTGAACCGTCATAGTTAGAGGGTTAAAAGTTTCTTAAATCCTGTTGCCGCTGCAACAGCAAATAATAAATAAATAATAAAAATAAATAAAAATAAAAATGGTTTATTTCAGACTAGTGTCCATACAATTGTTAGTAAAAGTACACATAGGACTTACATGACTACGTTAGTTACTAGCTTACCTACTACATACTTTATACATATAATAACACACACAAATACAACAATATAACGAGGAACCGGAGAAAGCTACCATTCGAACGAGCAAGGAAAGTAGATTATCACTTGCTCCTCCCAATGACCACCTCAACCCAGTACCCGGTTAGCGGGCAATCTAACCGATCCGCACACACCCTCAGCATACAGTTGCAGCTGCCACGTACCCTCTTAAGCAAAGAGGCAATTCTTTTCCGCCTAATGGCAAAAAAGTCGTCGGCCTGTGCCTCGGCAAACATAGCTGATGCACTGCAGTGCCTCGGCAGCCTCAGCAGCATCCTGAGGATGTTGTTGTACTGCACCCTTAGGGTGTTATAGGCTCTTTGTGTAAAGCTTACCCACAGGCTGCACGTGTAAAAAGTTTGACAATATGCCTTATAAAGCGTCAACTTAACTTGATCATTACAACGTGCAAACCTGCGGGCAAGCATATTACCCCTCACTGACAACGCTCTTCTTTCCCTCTCTAAATCCATATCATCACTTAGATCCTCATTCAGAATATGGCCCAAGTATTTGAAATGCCTTACTATTTTTAGAGGCTCGCCCCCAAGCATGATCTTCGGCAGCGTCTGAGGGTTATATTTTTTAGCCTTAAATACTAGAACCTCGCTTTTACTCGCGTTATATTTCAAACCATGCTGTAGAGCGTAGCCTTCACATTCTCGGAGCAGTACCCTAATGGAGTCTACCGACGGTCCCAGCAGGACCATGTCGTCCGCATAACTTACGTTATTAAAACATACTTCACCGATATGACAGCCGACATGTGTCCTGCTGAGCCGTTCGATCAGCTCATTTACATAAAGGCTAAAAAGGATCGGGGATGACAAACCCCCCTGCCTTACACCACAGCTCAGCCTATACGCATCTGAGTCTACCCCAGCCCATCTGACTCGATTGACCTGGCTGTTGTACCAATACTTTAATAAAGCTACGCATTCCCTAGGTATAGCGGTTTTCTGTAGCTTGTCCCACAAAATGTCGTACACAACCAGGTCAAACGCTTTGGACAAGTCCAAAAAACAGGCATAAATTGGGGTATTTCTGTCCTTATAGTATTTGACAGCCTGCTTAACGCACACAATCGCACTTTCTGTCGACATACCTGGCCTAAAGCCGAATTGGGCGTCGTGAATTTGAATATGTTTACAAAGTTGTGCGTTAACCAAGCCTTCAAGCACTTTTGCGAGCACAGTGGCCAAAGAGATAGGTCTGTAATTCCCCATGTCCGAAAGGTCACCAGTCTTGTTTTTGACCAACGGAATTACCACTGCACTAGTCAGTTGCTGGGGCAGATAGGCGTGCCTCAAACACAGCGTGAAAAACATAGACAGCACTCGCGGCAGGTGTACCCCAGCGTACTTGAGGTGCTCGATGCTGAGCCCGTCATGTCCCGGTGATTTACCCCTTTGCATGTTTTTGATAATATTGCTAACTTCCCCAGCTGTAAAATCTATGGAGCAATCATACATGACGGGCTCGGCATCAACCACCCCATGCTCTTTTGAGCTGAGAACTGGACTTACCGCAAACATTCTCCTGAAATTATCTGCGATAGTCTTCTTATCACTCTCCCCCCCCACGCTCACAGGAACCCCTGGCTTAGTGTTAAATTTATTTGTGTTCTTCCAGAAAGCTTTAAAATTCTTAGCTGTACGGTTACAGGCAAGGATGTCGCACTTAATTTGTTCTTGCCTGTCCTGACACCATTTCAGCTTTGACTTAAAAAGCTTCCTGGCTTCACACATGTCCTGGTACACAGGACCTCCTTTAGGCCTGTTCGCTGACACCCACACCAGAAATTTCTCCCTGGCCTCCCTGTGAGCCTGAGCTACGTACTTGTTCCATCCTGCCACCTGTTTATGTTTCCCTTGCTTATTCTTACTAGACTCTTTTGCTGCCTCCGTCAGTGTGTTCACTATATAGCTATACATACTATCTAATACTAATTTATGGCTAGAATCGCTACATAGTTTATCTGCACATGACGTTAACTCAGCAGGAAAGTCTAGTAATCTTAGCTTACTGTGACAGATTTGATGGTAGAGCTCTACTTGCGCTGTATCTCTTTCACCCCATAATACGCCTTTATTCCGTGATGTAAAACTATCGCACATAATCTCAATTTTATCGAGATCACATTCTACCACAAGCGGCAAATGATCGGACCAAAACACGTCGTATTCAACCTTGACACTTCGCACTGTTTTTCTCGCTGCCTCTGTGACAACGCAGTGGTCCAACCATCTGTCACACCCGTGGGCTTCACTTGTAAAAGTGTAGGTCTTAGAGTCAACACCTAACAGCTCAAGATCTATACAATGCCACTTTTGTGTTTCACAAAACTGCAATAGTTCGTTGCAAAAAAGCTCGTTTGGATGCGCATTAGCACATTTTAAATACTAAAAAGTAGTATGGATATGAAGGCGGGCTGCCATTCGACAAATATGATTATATTTAATGATAAATAGATTATGGTACGGAATCCTCCTCACGCGAGTCCGACTCACACTTGGCTGGTTTTTTTACATTATACTCGTAATAGCCAATATCAGATGTAATAATAACATTATTTATACCTACTTTAAGTATATTACAGTCAAAATAGTAAAAAAGTAAATGAAGTCAAACTTAATTTTTCCGCATATTCACCCAGTCTTTCACATTCATTTTATATCGAAAGACACATGAAAATTGAGGCAGAAACCTCAGATGTTTTATTAGGGTTATACATTCATTTTATCTGTTTTCGCTTGATTTGGTTACATCGCATGAGGGAGAAATATTCAGACAACGGGAAAGTGAAATGAGATGATATTTGCGTGAGTCGTAAGATTACAGATCAGTGCACTTGTTGAATTCAAAGAATCTATTCCATTTTTTACTGCACGTCACGAAGTTTCGACCAGATAATAAAGGAACCACTTGTTGTCCTAGTGTGTAAAAAGCACAATCTGTACCGAAAAAAAATATATTTATATAGAAGTAGTTGTGAAAACACGTATCAAATTATTTAGTAACTAAATATTTTGATTTGTACTTTTTTTTCCCCAGTAGTCACACTACTTAATACTATATAAATTATAAATATTGGATGTCATACACCAAAGAAAACACGACCAAAATCACCAACGTCCGAGGAGGGAATCGAACCCACGTGCTCAGCTTTCGCGGCTGATGCCTGCACCGATATACTTTGCAGTAAGTCAACATCATCAACATCATCAGCCTATGACAGTCCACTGATGGACGTAGGCCTCCCCTATTAACTATGCGTATAAGGAGGTAAATGCCCATAATCGCCACGCTGGGCAAGCGGATTGGCGATCGCAGTAATGTGTACACTAGGATGACGCTGCTGCCTATCATCAACCTTGTAGAATGGTCAGTGACACTTCAATCCCTTAGTCGACTCTTACGACACCCGCAGGAGGAGTTGGGGTGGTGACAAATGTATTCTTACTGCCGTCACCACACGGCTAAGTAAACTCCCCAAATCTTCCCATAACGGTCGTAGAAGTCGACTAAGCAATTGAATTGTCACTGACAATACCTTGATAGAAGATTGATGATGGGCAGCAACGACATAATAGTAGACATATTACGGGCATTTACCTACCAATGAGTCTATGCGAATATTTAACACTTTGAGCGCGGGGAACTCTCGAGGGGAGTTCTCTGTGGGAGGTCCATTTTCGCTACAAAGCGGAAAAATCACGGGATCGGCTACGAGTGTAGCGCGTAGCACTCGTCCGCAATTAAAGTGTTAATAGGAGAGGCCTACTCCAGTCCAGCTGTAAACTGCATAATCACGCACTTTCAGAACACAATCTTGGTTTTATCACCAACTTAAAACTTTAAACCTGAAGTTCAAATGTTAAAATTATTGATATTTATTAGTATTAACGTACATGATAATATATCTGATCCAATCGTGCTTCACAGTATGTGTCAAAGACGTCAAATGCTGTGGAAAGACAGCCATATTCGTTTACCTATTTTATTATTAATAGTATATATGGATTACAGTCTCAGAATTAGTAATTGTCCTACAAAGCTCTTCAGAGTTTGACTGTAGGATCCTAGTCTCTTTTCAGTTACATTATATAAAATAGTTATACATAGATGTTATAATAATAAATTAATTATAAGTTTATATTATTATTGATATGGCAAATTATGGAAGTGTGTTTTCAGAAGCCTCTTAAATTTATTTTTGTTGGTCTGACGCCTGAAGGCTTCAGGAAAACTGTTAAGTAGGCAAGGGATGCGTTTCCGAAGAGTTCTATCACCATACTGTTTTCACTTTCAATTGAAAAATGGTATATATTTGTATTCAACAAAAATATCCACTTTGTACGGGTCATTATTGTAAACTTTTCCCTGTTCACTTCTTATTTTCATACCCCTAGACAGCAAAAGTATCCGAAACTAGTATTATTTACGAAAACCATAGTAAACATCCTTTTCGCGTTGCGTCGCGAATATTTACGACTCGAACGAGCGTGAAATGTCACCGGCGCTGGAAAAATAGCGTGGGTTATGAAAACACATAAATCAGACCTGACTCCCCGTACAAATTCTGAAATGTGTTAAGCACCTTTTTTATACGGGCACTTAGCCCTTTCCTGTCATATAAGCTGTAATTTATTATCTTGAATGTGCTGATAGGTATAAGAACTAAAGTATGAAACAAGTTTTGTACTTTGGCTTTTTGGGGCTCGAATGAGTTTGCAAAGGTCGCTGCTTTTGGTAGAAGTTTATTACGCGATTATAGCTAGATAAGATATACTCTGATAATTTGTTATGTATTTTGTTAAATAAAATACAATTATTACATTTTTATTTCATATTGCTTTTAATTGTAAACATAGAAAAGAAAATTTGAATTTCCAATTACGATAAAACGATACAACTTAGTGTAAACAAAACCAATAGGTACAAGATGTTCACAAAAATACAATAAAGCCCTTCGTATGTGCTGGAGGGATAGATACCTATCCCCACAGCTGTGAAGACGACCCAAAAGGGCGACTGTCACCATCCTAATTGGAAATTAAAATTTTCTTTTCTAGGTTTATATTAAAGTAGTGCATTTTTGACAGACCACATACGAAGGGCTGTATTTTATTTTTGTGGACATCTTGTACCTATTGGCTTTGTTTACTGTACACTAAGTTTCGTTTATTTTTGTTATGTACTGTTGTTGATGTCCCAACTAAATAGTTATTTTTAAACTAGTTTTTAAAACGTTCTTATTTGATTAAGAACAGTAGAAACCGGTTTATTACCACGGCACCACATATTTATGTGTCACTTGGTTACACGAAATAAATAATTTGAATTTGGAAATTTGAATTACTAAGCATAACAAGAAAATTTTCACGCTGTTGGCCATACGTTTGTTGTTAAATAAACAGGTTTATTTTGATATGTTATATTCTTTGATCGCTGTCGTACTTTGTGTAATTCAGAATTTTAACTAAATCGCGATTCACCAGTATTTCAAAACAGTTTCGAGCCTTATCAATCTCATATAGGGAGTAGTCACATACTATTCGTACATATTTTATTTTTTTCTGTCAGTCTTGCAAACAACTATAATTTAAAGTGTACATTCGACGTCAAATATATCATTACGGTTTAGGTGCCAAAAATATATTTACACGACCTTAATATCAAGGCATATATTTAAATGACTTAATTCATTTAAATATATTTTTGGCACCTAAACCGTAACGATATCTTTGACGTTGACTGTACACGTCATTGCTTTGACGTATATTAATAAAGTCCTTAAAGAGCTACATTAATCTACAACATCGTATGTAGTTTAGAACACAAAGTAGCTACATTAATTAGATTTATACTAAAGAAATACAATGATTGATGTACCTAGCTAAAAAATCGTCGATGAACATTTATCTTTTACATATCTAACTACCTAATCTAAACATTATTGTTTAATATTTATCACCAGGTCATACAATTTTACTCTCGTAATTTTCTTGGTAGTTTGACGGAAAATTACCATTTCAAGTAAAACCGGTTTCCAATAGTAATATAATAATTTATGGACGTCCTAATATAACATATTTTAGTACCAAATAACTCAATATCTGTGCAGTATGCCCTCAAATGTGGACTATAAAATAAACAACGGAATACGACGTGTACAACCAACAGTCCAAGCTGGTAGTAAAAGTCGTACCAGTTTCAAATTATTATTCAAATTATAGTGTACCGTAAACTAAAGTCACTTGAAATTACTACTACAGTACTAACACCCCTACTATTGGTTTTGGCTTGCCTGTGATTACAATCGCTGATAGTCAAATTTCATGGCTTCTGTCCGATTGAAAAATCTTGGTAGTAAGTATAAATAGTTATTTGTTATACAAGGGTGCAAAGTTGTATTTTACCCGCGAGTATGAAATTGAAACACGAGCAAGCGAAAGGATTCTATAGTTGAACCACGAGCGAAGCGAGTGGTTCTAAAATAGAATCCTGAGTGCAGCGAGTGTTGTAACATACGAGAAGTAAAATACATTTGCACCCGTGTGTAACACAAAACTTTTCCCCTCACTATAGCGAGGAAACTAAAAAAAGGTAATTATTTGTTCACATTACAATCATCATCGGGTTAGTGATAATAATTTTCCAAATGCATCATGTATTTTAATGCAAGATTTTGTCGCAGTAAACTTAGCACGAAAAAGTAAACGCAGCACGATTTTTAAACATTCCTGTAGTTGCACACCAACGCCAATGCATTATTAAATCATTCTCATTCATTATTTTTACAAAATTATAACAGAACACCCTGAAAGTTGTTTAGTTTACTATTTTTATGCGTGTTCGAGTCGGTAAATAAAGATTATAACCTATAATATTCTTTGACAATGTTGACGTTGACATTTTCTGCGTTTTGTGATTGCATCTAGTCATCTTATCATCATTCACTAAAACAATTGTTACTTATGGAATTTTAGGATTTATATGTTAAAATCATCATATTATATAAAGGTTTGTATTTTACACTAAATTCTCAAACAAATTATTTAATTATCATTAATATGGAACAATTTCCATGAGCATTTTACGTTTTGTTATTCCAAAACCAAGGTCATTACTTTGCCACACAAGTGAATAATATGCGTTTTTACACGTTCGTATTAAAGGATAAACGAGCACTTTAAGAGCTAGTGAGGGGAAAAATACATTGTTTATGTTACGCTACCTAAAGCTTGTCTGGAAGAGATTGCTCTTTAGCAATAAGACCGCCTGTCGTCTGCCTCTGGATAAGTTGTCTTCGTGTATAATGTTTCTTTTGTGGTGTACAATAAAGAGTATTATTATTGATTTCAACCGACTTAAAAAAAAAGAAGGAGTTTCTCAATTCGACTGTGTTTTTTTATCTTTGTTACCTGATCACCAAGGAGCGGAATTCTTCATAGCAAAAACTAAACTGTCAGAGGGATTGACCGAGGTGTTTTATCGACTATCGATAAATAATTGACACTTGACGGTTCGTCGCTAACTTTTATTTATCGTAATAAGGCATTTACGCATACATATTATACAGTGGCGGCAGATTATTAGGGATATCATTATTTTGTTATATGCCAATGTAATTTAAATGATTTTAATAAGTGAAAAAGTGTTAAAAGTTAATCAAAAATGGAATACACATTTTTTATATGGTTTAGAGTTTGTTAAACAATTATTATACAACCTTTTATTCAAAACATAATAAAATTGGTGGACAAGAAAAATCCAACATTAGTAATTATGTCCCTAATTAATTATCTGGTCGCCACTGCACGCGTATATATTTAAAAGCCTAATTACATTATTTTAACGATGTTTCATAGAGTATAATTTCGTTTATCGATAGTCGATAAAACACTTCGTTCAATCCCTCTGACAGTTGATTTTTGCTATGAAGGATTTCGCTCTTTGTTTATCACTTTTGACTGGAGCCGATTTTGATGATTCTTTTTATTATTTGAAAGTTGATGCTTACCGATTGGTCTCATTTTAATTTGATCCAGTTCTGACAGTGGCATCCATGATAAAACCCTATAAGCCTTAAGCATGTGCACGACAAATTGACGAATAACTCGATACCTATCACGTCAACCGATTTCGATAATTCTTTTTTTAACCAGGAACCGGAACCGGTATTTTACAAAAACCTCGAAATAGCCCAATATTTCTTAGAATTTATATACCGAAGAACGAAAAAAAAACGTTATTTTTGTATGGAGAAGATAACGGTACCGGTCTCTGTTTTTAACCGACTTCAGAATTAACTGAGAGGGTCCAGTTAGCACCAAGTCGGGTTCTAATGATGGGATCTTGGAGAAAACGGTTGAAATCGGCTATTTTTAATATTTAATGGTGATTATATTTTTTAGAAAAAAAAACATTGTCAATTTGATGATTAGGTAATGTACAACGTATACAAAGGAATTATATACTACAATAATTAGTACATTGTACATCTAGGGACGTATAATTTTTATGACTCGAGTTTATAATCCGCTTAACGATTGTGATGCAAACAATGTTTTTCATCGCACTTACAAGCAAAAAAATACGTTTTAACGCTTTCAAAGCTGCCAAAAAAAATTGTTTCAATTTGAACTCTAATACGTTAAAAATAACGAGTTAGGCTTGTGATCTGTCAAAGGGTTGACACTTAAAAAAAATCCAAACACTGACTGCGAGTGAACTCATGGTAGGAATAAAGTTATTAAATGCTATACAAAATTAAAATTAATTTATTTAAATGGAACTATATGAAAGCGTGTTCGTATATTTACATTCGCTACGCTAGAATATTATTACTGAATGGATAATGGTAACAGCTGAAAGTTATAAAAATAGTCCTTTTACGATGGATATATTTTTACGCATAAAAATATTAACATACGAGCAATAAATGCATTCAATAAAAAAGTGCTTAATCCCTAAAATAACATTTGATTGTAGTTTTCTCTACGTTTTGTAAAAGGTATTTTCCTTATTTTATTATTCCAAATGACAAGAAAAAAAAAAAGGACAGAGACATATATAAAAGAAAATACTGTTACTCTGTTACTTTTTCAGGCTCCGCGTAGCCTAATTGGTAGTTACCCTGCTTACGAAGCTGTGCAGTTTCGGGGTTCGAATCCCGGCGAGGGCATTATTGATCTATTTCTTTATCACAAATATTTGTTCCTTGGTCGTGGCTGTCTATATATATTTAAGTATCTATCTATAATATATATCGTCGCTCGGTATCCACATTACAAGCTGTTTAACTGAGCTTACCGTGGGAATAGGTCGATTTGTGTAAGACGTCCCAAGATATTTATGTACTGTTATTTACTCTTTATTTTAATGTTGTTTATTGTTCATATACCATATGATATACCACATGCAGTTTTTTTACAATACAAGACAAATGAAACTTAGTTCTTCCAACAATATATAAAAAATATTATTTGGGTCATTGTCAATCCGAAAAACAAAAGTTGTCCACTCGGTGGTCAAAAGTGAACAGCTTTTATAATAAATCTATGTTACGATTTGATTGCACAGGGCTATAGACCGGGGAAACTCGTTTTACCGTCAATTGTTTTATACCAAAATTAGTACAGGAACTCCTTAACTTTATGTATGTCCACCGAAAAGACGATAACCTAAATCTGACAATTACCCATTTCTTAGTTGTCATAGATAGGTAAATGTGTTTGCTACTGTATATAATTAAACACTCGTGGTACTTGCACTTTGCTCGATTCATAAAACAATACTCTTATATTATTGCCACTCAGTATGCAGCAGCAGCAGTTACATAAATAACAGGTACTAATTATTTTCCTCGTGTATAAAATTAACATTATTAGGTATTTTTATTTTGTGGAACATCATAAAAATTGTTTTTCATCAGACTTCCTGTTGCTTGCGCCATTGCTTGCATGCGTAGCGGGAGTAATAGAAAAGTGAAATTCCCTAGGGAGTAATAGAAATGTCAGTACGTCATTTAATAATATTTTGTTTTAAAACTTATTTTTTTGTGGGCAAGTGCGATGAAAAACATTGTATGCATCACGGTCGGTAAGCGGAATACTAACTCGAGTCATTAAAAGCCCTCCGCCTACGGCGTCGAGCTTCTAACACTCTCGTTAGTAATTCCGTACTTACCTCCCTTGATGCACAATGTACTATTATTAAATGTTAAACACTACTATATATTTATATGTGAATTTTAATATTAGGTGTAGGCATTTAATATTTGTAATCTTTTTTTTTTATATGAAATTCAGCACATCCTTTCAAACATTTAGTGGTATGCTCTCTCTTAGCAAAATTCTTTCACTTTTCTACCGGTATAGTCCAAATCCTTTGAGTCCACTCATAAATCTACTTTGTTTGTGACAGCAAACTAATTTGTATGGATCCGTAAAAGCTGACCAATACATCAACGCCTAGTCTTATCTTCTCTACAAATGTACAGTACCGGCCAATAATATATCACATTCAGATTTTTTTCAGTAGACTTTTTGTTTATATTTGTAAGTAGTTTCCACGCTTTCCATCTTACGAATATAGCTAGTATAGGCATAGGCTTTTTTGCTAGCGATGAAAAAACTTTACATCTTGTAGTCGTTTTTTCGTGAAGATTTTTTGAGTAAATCAAATCAAATCAAATCAATGCAATTAAATGAAATTAGTATTGCTGTTATATAAAAGAAAAATGAATGAATATAAATATTAATAACATTAAATTTAAAACATGTATTCTAAATTTGATTTCACTATTTCAATAAAACTGTAAAGTAGCGGGCATTCATATCTACTTTCAATCATTTTGAGTATGCTATTGGTAAAGCAATTTTTTTTTAACTACTACAGCTTTTTAGTAATATGCTGTGTTTCCCATTGTCTTTCACAACACTTCATTGCAATATTCGTCATAAATTTCTGCAAAAGTATCAAAATAAAATGTTATCTACATGTGAACATGTGCCGCTTACTCTATAGACGCTCATACAAAAAGTCACATAATTTTAATGTGATATAAGATATAATGATATATTGGCCGGTACTACTGTAAAACACATTGTTTAAGTCTCCAATGTTACTTGCGCTTTACTGAAACTGGGACAAAAACATACTGAAAACTAAAAGATAGTATCTTTATAAAGGATTACCTGTCCTGCTTCTCTTGTTTCTGAGGCGACAGAAAAGTGAATTTCGGTTCGAATTCCTGTGACATGCTTTTAAAGGGTAGATGGATCGTGGCAAAAGCTTTCACGCGATTGGTACTATTTTTGTGAATAGGCAAAATGTATTGTTATGTTACCATATACTCGTAGTACATTGTGCATTAAGGGAAGGAAGTACGGAATTGCTAACGAGAGTGTTAGAAGCCCGACGCCGTAGGTTTTAGTGACTCGAGTGTATTCCGCTTACCGACCGTGATGCATACAGTCAAGTGCAAAAATAAGTTAAATGACGTACTGAAATTTCTATTACTCCATAGGGAATTTCACTTTTCTATTATTCTCGCTACGCATGCAAGCAATGGCGCGATTAGACAGCAAGTGTGATGAAAAGTTATACCTATACGTAGCTTTTCCGTATTAGTTCTCGATTACCCAATAGTTGTCACCAATATTCGTTCATTGTGTGCTTTGATATTTATGTCTAAAAATGTATGAATAATACGATCAGCACTAGTTTAACCGTTTCAAGCAAGTGGTATATTCCGAAAAAACGCAAGGGCACGTAAGGGCAAATACCCACAAAAAAAGGAAATACGCGTAGGTACATAGCGTGAAAGCATTGCGAGAACTTCATTTTAAAATAAGTTCATAAGCTGGTACTAAGTTTTTAAGTGAATTCATGTCATCGAACCTTCTGTGAGAACACCATTAATTTGGACTATGGTTAGGTGGTTTTACGGTAACATTATTTGCTCCTTACGACCTCAGGAATAAGCTGTTAAAGTTATTCAGTTTCCTCGTGTTACACCGTGTATATTATTTTCATTTTCATGTTCGAAACAACAAGAGTTCTTAACAAAATAAATTTTAATTCCCAAATAATTATTCAAAGACACGATTTACTTGTCTGTCTGTATTGTTTTTAAACGGTTTTTATTAACTTCACCGCGTATCAACTGTCGTCGATGCTTCAAATCTTGTGATCGATTTTTCGACCAATTCTACTGCACCGAAATCAATGAAATTTGGAACTCGTAACAAGTCCCCATGACAATGCAATATTATAATATTTGTATCCTTGTATCCTCAAAACCTGATGCTGCAGACGTACTGCTTACCTTAACCAAGAGTGTTAGACGCGTGTAAATGAAAGTATAGAATGTTTGGCATAATCAAATACTAACAGCCTGATTTTGAGTTCCAACTCCTCACTCCTGATGCTGCAGTACTGCCTACAATAACCGCAAGGTTTAGCGAAATGTTGATTTTAAAAAAGTTCTTTAGATATTAGTTAGAAACATGTGGATTTAATACTGACGTCTAACTCCTCAAATCTGATACTGCAGTGTTACTGCCTGCCATAACTGCAAGGTTTAGCGATATGTAGATTTTGAAGTACTGCTTTAGATATTTGGTAGAAACATACGGATTTAATACTGACTTCCAACTCCTCAAACCTGATGCTGCTGAGATACTGCCTGCCATAACCGGAAGGTTTATCGACATGTTGACATTTAAAGTAATGCTTTAGCTAATGAGTAAAAACATATACTTATATTGAATACTCACTTCTAACTCCTCAAATCTGATACTTTAATATTACCATAACCACCATTATTGTGCTATAACCGTTGACAGCGTGGGTAGTTCGCGTAGGGCGTGCCGCCTGACCTGCGGTCCGCCGGATAACAGACTAAGAATGTGTGGTCGCCACTTAGGCTTCAGGCCCTCGGGTTCACGTAGAGCGTGTCGTAGTGCTGTCGGGCCTGCGACCCTCCGGCTGATAGACTGACAGCGTGAGTGGTTCGCGTAAGGCGAACCGTCGGGCCTACGGCCGTCCGGCTGATAGACTGACAGCGTGAATGGTTCACGTAGAGCAAGCCCTCGAGCCTGCGGCCCTCCAGCTGATAGACTGACAGCGTGAGTGGTTCGCGTAAGGCAAGCCGTCGGGCCTGCGGCCCTCGGTATGATAGACTGATAGCGTGAGTGGTTCGCATAGGGCGAGCAGTCGGGCCTGCGGCCCTACGTCTAATAGACTGACAGCGTGGGTGGTTCGCGGAGGTGAGCCGTCCAGGGCTGAAAGACAGACAGTGTGAGGGGTTCGCGTAAGGTAAGCCGTAGGGCCTGCGGCCCTCCGGCTGACAGATTAACAGCGAGACTAGTTCGCGTAAGGCAAGGCGTCGGGCCTGCGACCCTCCGGATGATAGACTGACAGCGTGAGTGGTTCGCATAGGGTGAGCAGTCGGGCCTGCGGCCCTCCGGCTGATAGACTGGCAGCGTGACTAGTTTGCGTAGGGCAAGCTGTCGGGCCTGCGGCCCTCCGGATGATAGACTGACAGCGTGAGTGGTTCGCATAGTGTGAGCAGTCGGACCTGCGGCCCTCCGGCTGATAGACTGGCAGCGTGACTAGTTTGCGTAGGGCAAGCTGTCGGGCCTGCGGCCCTCCGGCTGATAAACTGACAGCGTGAGTGGTTCGCTTAAGGCGAGCTGTTGGACCTGCGGCCCTCCAGCTGATTGACAGGGTGAGTGGTTCGATTAGGGCGAGCCGTCGAGCCTGCGGCCCTCCGGCTGATAGACAGACAGCGTGAGTGGTTCGCTTATGGTAAACCGTCGGGCCTGCGGCCCTCCGGCTGACAGATTAACAGCGAGAGTAGTTCGCGTAAGGCAAGCCGTCGGGCCTACGGCCCTCCGGATGATAGACTGACAGCGTTGGTGGTTCGCAAACGGCGAGCAATCGGGCCTGCGGCCCTCCGTCTAATAGACAGACAGAGTGAGTGGTTCGCGGAAGGCGAGCCGTCGGGCCTGTAGCCCTCCGGCTGATAGACTGGCAGCGTGAGTAGTTTGCGAAGGGCGAGTTGTCGGGCCTGCGGCCCTCCGGCTGATAGACTGACAGCGTGAGTGGTTCGATGAAGGTGAGCCGTCGAGCCTGCAGCCCTCCGGCTGATAGACAGACAACGTGAGTAGTTTGCGTAGCGCGAGCCGTCGGGCTTGCGGCACTCCGGTTGATAGACTGAGAGTGCGAGTGACCGGCTCGCGTAGAACGTACCATAGTACTGATAGCTTGAATTGACCCTTTGGACCCTCGGTTCGTGTCGGATTTTCAGTCTAACCTGCGGTCCTCCGGTTGTTCGACTAAGTGTGTGAGTTTATATTTTATAGTCTGGAAATCCGACTTTTATAGTGTGTGCAACATGAAAATTTAAACTTGATTTTCTCAATAAATCAAATTGATTGAAATTATATTCCTTATTGTCAGATCTCTGTTATCTTAGGTCTTATAGGGAGAACAAGTCCATTTTAGACTAACTAGACTTTGTGTATTCAACCATACAGGCCATGCCCGGCCTTTGGTTTTAAGTTGTCAATCGAGATATTTAATAACATATTTTTAGTGTCGGATCTCTAAAATAACTATTCAGTAGTGATTCGCCTCTCGTTAAACATAAAATAATGTCCATTACGTTTACATATGTGTAGTGATTCGTGATGAAAGCGGGAGAGTATAGACGCTCGTGTGACATCTTTGATCTGGAATAAGTAGGTATAGTATCGGTAATTAACTTAACAATTGCACTAAAAACTTGAAAATAAAATAAATAAAAAAGTTTTAATTTAAACGGTTTTTATTGCACCAAAAACTAGAAAATAAAAATTAGTTACAGGAGTAGATGATACTTTCTGTACATTACTCACGTGGAATTATTATCACTGTAGTCTTCCCGAGTCGGATGCTAAAAGCCACGTTTAGCCTCTATGTCAGTGGATTAAGCGTTAATCGGAAACTTTTACCAAACTGAAATAAAAACGTGGGGCGTTATTAATGTTATTATAAATAAACATACAAGTTCAAAGTATGTCATTTTAGCTTTAATATTGCATTTAATCATCCATCTGTTCCAACACTACTACAGAGAAAAATAGTTTTCATCAAGGCCAAAACAAAATTTATTACACTATTGCTGTCTTGACTTTATATGTATGTTCTTAAATAACTACAGTGACTTAATTGCGTACGCCCCACGTTTTTATTTCAGCTTGGTAAAAGTTTCCGATTAACGCTTAATCCACTGACATAGAGGCTAAACGTGGCTTTTAGCATCCGACTCGGGAAGACTACAGTGATAATAATTCCACGTGAGTAATGTACAGAAAGTATCATCTACTCCTGTAACTAATTTTTATTTTCTAGTTTTTGGTGCAATAAAAACCGTTTAAATTAAAACTTTTTTATTTATTTTATTAAACGGTTTTTATTAACTTCACCGCGTATCAACTGTCGTCAATGCTTCAAATCTCGTGATCGATTTTTCGACCACTTCTACTGCACCGAAATCAATAAAATTTGGAACTCTTATCAAGTCTCCATGACAATGTAATATTATAATATTTGTATCCTTGTATCCTCAAAGCCTGATGCTGCAGACGTACTGCTTACCTTAACCGTGAGTGATAGACACGTGAAAATGAAAGTAAAGCATGTTTGGCATAATCAAATACTAACAGAGGCGATCTTGACTTCCAACTCCTCATTCCTGATGCTGCAGTACTGCCCACAATAACCGCAAGGTTAATCTTTTATCGATATCTTGATTTTAAAGAAGTTCTTTAAATATTAAGTAGAAACATGCGAATTTAATACTAACTTCCAACTCCTCAAATCTGATACCTACTCCAGTGTTACTGCCTGCCACAACCGCTAGGTTTAGCAATGTGTAAATTTTGAAGTACTGCTTTAGATATTTGGTAGAAACGTACGGATTTCATTATCATCATCATCATCATCATATCAGCCGAAAGACGTTCACTGGTGAATATAGGCCTCCCCCAAAGATTGCCTTGATGCGAGTGGCACAGTGGCCACTCGCATCCAGCGTCCTTCACCAGGTCATTAGCATGAGTCCACCTTGTGAGGGGCCTACCCACGCTGCGCCTTCCATTACGGTCGTGACCGCCACTCGAGAACCTCCTTACCGCCCCAACGGCCATCGGTTCCACGCGCAACGAGCCCCGCCCGCTGCCACTTCAGTTTAGCGATTCGAAGAGCTATGTCGGTTACTTTGATTCTGCTGCGGATGGTCTCATTTCTAATCCAATATCGCAGAGAGACTCCTAGCATAGCCCTCTCTATTGCCCTTTGGGTCACATATTGAGCCTTCTTATGAGGCCCATTGTAAGCGACCACGGTTTAGTACCGTATGTCATCACTGGCAACATACACTGATCAAAGACTTTCGTCTTCAAACCCTGCGGAATATTGGACGAAAGGATACAGACGGATATTTAAAATTTAAATATTTAAATATCTTGGGACATCTTACACAAATCGACCTAGTCCTACGATAAGCTCAATTAAGGCTTGTGATGTGGGTACCAGGCGACGATATATATAATAGATGTAGATACATACAGATACTTAAATACATATACAGCCATGACCAAGGAACAAATATTTGTGATGAATAAATACACAAATAATGCCCTCGCCGGGATTCGAACCCGGAACCTGAAGCTTGGTAGGGAGGGTCACTACAAAATAGGCCACGGAGGCTGACTATACTGACTACGATATAATAATGACTTCCAACTAATCAAACCTGATGCTGCTGAGACACGTGCCACTGCCTGCCATAACCGCCAGGTTTATCGAAATGTTGAATTTAAAGTCATGCTTTAGCTAATGGGTAAAAACATATTTATATATTTATAACATATTTTTATAACATAGCTCTCCGAATCGCTAAACTGAAGTGGCAGTGGGCGGGGCACATTGCGCGTAGAACCGATGGCCGTTGGGGCGGGAAGGTTCTTGAGTGGCGGCCACGTACCGGAAGGCGTAGCGTGGGTAGGCCCCCCACAAGGTGGACCGATGACCTGGTGAAGGTCGCAGGAGTCCGCTGGATGCGGGTGGCGCAGGACCGGTCATTGTGGCAATCTTTGGGGGAGGCCTATGTTCAGCAGTGGACGTCTTTCGGCTGATATGATGATGATGATGATGATGATGAACATATTTATAAACTGAATACTGACTTCCAAATCCTCTAATCTGATACGACAATATTACTGCCATAACCGCTGACAGCGTTGGTTGTCCGTGTAGGATGTCGCGCCTGACCTGCGGTCCGCTTGTTGATAGTTGAGTTCACCTCTCTGGCCATCGGGTTCGCGTAGGGCGAGCCGTTGGGCCTGCGGCCCTCCGGCCGATAGAGTGACAGCGTGAGTAGACCGCGCAGGGCGAGCCGTCGGGCCTTCGGCCCTCCAGCTGATAGAGTGACAGCGTGAGTGGATCGCGTAGGGCGAGCCGTCAGGCCTGCGGCCCTCCAGCTGATAGAGTGACAGCGTGAGTGGATCGCGTAGCGTAGGGCGAGCCGTCGGGCCATCGGCCCTCCGGCTGATAGAGTGACAGCGTGAGTGGATCGCGTAGGGCGAGCCGTCGGGCCTGCGGCCCTCCAGCTGATAGAGTGACAGCGTTAGTGGTCCGCGTAGGGCGAGCCGTCGGGCCTTCGGCCCTCCGGCTGATAGAATGACAGCGTGAGTGGTCCGCGTAGGGCGGGCTGTCGGGCCTGCGGCCCTCCAGCTGATAGAGTGACAGCGTGAGTGGTCCGCGTAGGGTGGGCTGTCGGGCCAGCGGCCCTCCAGCTGTTAGAATGACAGCGTCAGTGGTCCGCGTAGGGCGGGCTGTCGGGTCTGCGGCCCTCCAGCTGATAGAGTGACAGCGTGAGTGGATCGCGTAGGACGAGCCGTCGGGCCTTCGGCCCTCCGGCTGATAGAGTGACAGCGTGAGTGGATCGCGTAGGGCGAGCCGTCGGGCCTGCGGCCCTCCGGCTAATAGAGTGACAGCGTAAGTGGTTCGCGTAGGGTGAGCCGTCGGGCCTGCGGCCCTCCAGTTGATAAAGTGACAGCGTGAGTGGATCGCGTAGGGTGAGCCGTCGAGCCTACGGCCCTCCAGCTGATAGAGTGACAGCGTGAGTGGATCGCGTAGGGCGAGCCGTCGGGCCTGCGGCCCTCCGGCTGATAGAATAACAGCGTGAGTGGTCCGCGTAGAGCGGGCTGTCGGGCCTGCGGCCCTCCTGATGATAGAGTGACAGCGTGAGTGAATCGCGTAGCGTAGGGCGAGCCGTCGGGCCTGCATCCCTCCAGCTGATAGACTCACACCGTGAGTGGTTCGCGTAAGGTCGGGCCTGCGGCCCTCCAGCTGATAGAGTGACAGCGTGAGTGGATCGCGTAGGGCCTTCGGCCCACTGGCTGATAGAGTGACAGCGTGAGTGGTTCGCGTAGGGTGGGCTGTCGGGCCTGCGGCCCTCCAGCTGATAGAGTGACAGCGTGAGTGGTCCGCGTAGGGTGGGCTGTCGGGCCAGCGGCCCTCCAGCTGTTAGAATGACAGCGTCAGTGGTCCGCGTAGGGCGGGCTGTCGGGTCTGCGGCCCTCCAGCTGATAGAGTGACAGCGTGAGTGGATCGCGTAGGACGAGCCGTCGGGCCTTCGGCCCTCCGGCTGATAGAGTGACAGCGTGAGTGGATCGCGTAGGGCGAGCCGTCGGGCCTGCGGCCCTCCGGCTAATAGAGTGACAGCGTAAGTGGTTCGCGTAGGGTGAGCCGTCGGGCCTGCGGCCCTCCAGTTGATAAAGTGACAGCGTGAGTGGATCGCGTAGGGTGAGCCGTCGAGCCTACGGCCCTCCAGCTGATAGAGTGACAGCGTGAGTGGATCGCGTAGGGCGAGCCGTCGGGCCTGCGGCCCTCCGGCTGATAGAATAACAGCGTGAGTGGTCCGCGTAGAGCGGGCTGTCGGGCCTGCGGCCCTCCTGATGATAGAGTGACAGCGTGAGTGAATCGCGTAGCGTAGGGCGAGCCGTCGGGCCTGCATCCCTCCAGCTGATAGACTCACACCGTGAGTGGTTCGCGTAAGGCGAGCCGTCGGGCCTACGGCCCTTCGGCTGTCAGACTTGCATAGGACGTGCCGTTGGACCTGCAGTCATCCGGTTGATATGACTGAGAGTATGAGTATACCCCTGTCAGCCCTGTCGTTATTAAAGCGCGAGAGATAAACGCTAGCATGCATAATTGTATTGCATATTACAAACAACATCTTTGATGTAGAATATTTAGTATCGGAAATTAACTTAACAATTGCACTAAAAACTTGAAAATAAAATAAGTAAAAAAAGTTTTAAGTTAAACGGTTTTTATTGCACCAAAAACTAGAAAATAAAAAATAGTTGTAACTAACCGTAGATGCTACTTTCTGTAGATTAGTCACGTGAAACTATTATCACTGTAGTCTTCCCAAGTCGGATGCTGAAAGCCACGTTTAGCATCTATGTCAGTGGATTAATCGTTACCTAATCGGAAACTTTTACCATAACTAAAATAAAAACGTGGGGCGTTATTATAAAGAAACGTACAAGTTCAAATTATGTAATTGTAGCTTTATTTTGCAATTAATCAATCAATCTGTTCCAACACTTCTACAGAGGTAAATAACTTTTATCAAAGCCAGAACAAAACTTATTACACTATTGCTGTCTTGATTTCTATGTGTGTTCTTAAATAACTATAGTGACTTAATCATAATTGCGTACGCCCCACGTTTTTATTTTAGTTTGGTAAAAATTTCCGATTAGGTAACGCTTAATCCACTGACATAGATGCTAAACGTGGCTTTCAGCATCCGACTTGGGAAGACTACAGTGATAATAGTTTCACGTGACTAATCTACAGAAAGTAGCATCTACGGTTAGTTACAACTATTTTTTATTTTCTAGTTTTTGGTGCAATAAAAACCGTTTAACTTAAAACTTTTTTTACTTATTTTTATAACGAAACAATTCACAAATTGTATTTACGGTTGTAAATACGAGCACTTCTATTTCTTTCATTTGTTTGAAACAATTAAAATTGAGAGATTAATCCTAATGAACATTAAGTTAAAAACAATTAAAACTAAGTAATTGCAATTATACTGAATTGTGAGGGAAAATTCATTACAACAAATTTAAAAGATTTCATTGAATTAGTACTATGTAGGTACCTTCTTTAATTGTCACATTCAAGTACGTTTTTTTTATTAATCAAGGTTTAAAGCACCAACGTAATAAAAGTTTAGATCTGATATTTCGACACATAGATGCTTATTTATGCTTATGATTCTTATGAATATGGATGAATCAACAAATGCGTCATATATTATATTAATTTACAGTATTTAGTACCCCGCTTTACGCATGAGATACGTTCCAGAGAAAATTGCGTAAAGCGAATTTCGCGTAGGTATGTCGGGGGTTTGTATAAAGTACTACACTCAAGCACTTTCCTTATTTTTGCGTATTTGTAGTACACTTGTTTCATTTAAGGTAATAACAGTATTATTACGTTAAAACAATAATGTCAGAAGGTAGAAGAATGTGAGCAGAGGTGGCGCGATGTGCCGCGCGCATTAAAATAACCAATCCACATCCAATAACCAATCAGATATTAATTTAAATAGTTACTACAAGTAATGGCATAAATCTAAAAACCATGTTATTATAGGGTATTACTGCAATCAAACACACATGTTACATTGCCATTTTTTATTTATAACTATTGTATGTAAATCTAAAATGTATAGGTATAGGTACAATCAGTCAATCACCAAACGGATAGATTGAAGTGGCCAGCGTCCTTACAAATCTCTGAGCAGGATGCTTAGCCAAGTTACCAATCGCTAACGCTTAGTAGCGTATCGTAGTTTTCATATTAGTGCGACAAAGACGTTAGCTGCCTTTTGTTTACGATTGACGATTAAGCGTTAGGGATTGGCAACTTGGCTAAGCATCCTGGCCTCTATTGTCATGTTCAGATATTTTTGAGCAACGTGCCTATGTATCTGATGGTACATAGAATGAAAATGAAATGATTGAAATAAAATTTATTAATGACAAGCACAATGGACAGATAGGCAATTTACAAATAAGCACACAACAACAGCTTGCCACAAAAGGGTCACAACTCAGCATGTAGCCGGCTCAGCCAGCGCTGTTCTTCCGTTGTGACCCTGGTGTGTAGGTACACTGGCCGACGAGGCAACCACGCTGGCAAACAAAACATCACTAACTATAATTTTACGTAAAACTAAACACAAAACAGGCCTGTATATAAAAGTAATAAAAATAAATAGCAGCCTATAGTGTCAGCACATTTTACAATAATGTTGTCGTTGTTGTTGTTGTCCACAAGATCCTTCCACGCCTTTATATCTTGAGCATTCTTCTCGGTTTCGCTCCAGACAAGCTAATCATGTTCTCTAAAATGAAATTCAGTTTAGGTTTGCTTGTCAGTTTTTGACAGTAAACTTCAATCGCATTAGTAAATCGTGGTAGCCCCCTGGTCAGACCTACTGCTCGCAATTTGCTCTTCACGCTTCTACAATAATAATTATGAGCCGGATTAGTTTGTATAAGTTATTGAGAAAGTTTTGTTGTTTTAGAAAAAAAAGTATAAATAGTTCTCCGACCATTGAAAAACGATGTACATAACGACGATGGACATACATAACGATGTATGCACTTGTATTAAACTTGTACGCTTTTCCACAAGCCTCTGGAAGTTCTAAGCACACTTCACTTGTCTAAGCACCCAGGTGGCTTACTATGGTCCCGTGTTTATCATTTATCGTCATTGTCGTCATGTTCTGACACGAAACCGCAAACGTGGGTCCATAGTAAGCCACCAGTTTGATTTAGTTTCCATGTAAGCAGACTTTTTGCTTGTTTCTTCATAAAAATATGGCTATCAAAGTCGACCGTGAAATATGACGTAATTTTTCAAACTGCCCTGCGTGTCTCATTTATTCCCCCTTTACACTGCATTGCGTGCCATCTATTTTGCACGTTTATGATGCCCCAGTCCCAAGGTCAACTCCGAAGGGAAACCCGTAATAAAATTATAGGTTACCAATTTGTGTGCAAGTAAAATGACGGTTAAGCACGAAAATCATCATCATCAGCCTATCAGACCACTGCTGGAGAATGGCCTCTTCTAATAGGAGCGTATGCGTATGCTAAAAGTCACAATATTTATATCAAATAATTTGTAGAGAAGTAAAAGATTTCCGTTAAATTAAACGGAAGCTTGTTTAGGTCAAAAATAATCAATTTATCTAAGAAACTAGTATCTTAACTCTTACTGTTAATGAGTTATTAAAAAAACCGGCCAAGTGCGAGTCGGACTCGCGCGCAAAGGGTTCCGTACCATTATCAATTTATTATTAAAAAAATACAGTTAAATCAACCTACCTCAAAAACTATACAAGATAATTTAATCAAACTAAAAATCGTTGATAGAGTTTATTAATGTGCATAACATATATTTTTTTTAGAATTTTATATCGCGTAGTTTAAAAAATAGAGGGGGGGGGACACATTTTTCAGACTTTGAGAGCTGATATCTCGAAAACGATTTGCTTAAATAAAAATTTGATTTATAAACCTTCATATAATTTTCAAAGGCCTTTCTATGAATACCCCACATGCTTATATACAACTAAAAAAATTTTTCTATCCCTCAGTTACATGTATGGAGGGCCCCCACCCCAATGTTTTTTTTTACAATTTAGTATCATAATCCTGTAGCGGTTTATACAACACATATCCTTACCAAATTTCGTTACTGTAGCATTTATAGTTTCCGAGTAAATCGGCTGTGACAGACGGACAGACGGACAGACGGACAGACGGACATGACGAATCTATAAGGGTTCCGTTTTTGCCATTTTGGCTACGGAACCCTAAAAAATAAGTTTAATGACTGAACAAGTGTATTGCAACCTTTATTACATCCTAATGAAACTTATTTTGACATGTGCTGCGATCTAATTCTTAAGGTTCTCTCACACTTACAATTTCATTCATTATGTATGAAAACGAAAAAAAAATTTTGCTTCGAATTCGACTAAAAGCAGTATACCAGGTAGCTCCAATTAACGTACCAAGCAGCCTGTTAAATTTAACGGAATTCAAGAAAAACACGGTGTATAATAATAACATTATTGTAAATGTTTATTCACGGAAAGTGGCCGATGGGGGAGGATAAAATATGTAGCCGCTTAAAAAAGTAGATGACCGGATTCCTTACCGTCACTTAGAGGACTACGCGGTTATTTTCAAAATTTAAAGTCTTATTCAAATAACCATGTCATTTTTTTGACACAAAAAAATAACATGTTAATAGGAAATCAAATTCTATTGAAAAAAAAAATTGGCTACGGTAATTAGATCTAAAAGACATTTGAGAAAGACCGACGGATTTACGTTAAGGAGTATAAATAAATAAAAGAAAGGAAACGCATGAAGACAACTGATAAATATTTTCTAGTTTTTTTTCTCTCTATTCTAATTCTGACTCTAACGTAGAACGTACGAAGTAGTATAAATATACAACAAAAATATATTTAGTTCAAAATAACTAAGTACTTTGCGACCGTATGCGGAAATATGATGCATATTTTACGACAAGGGATTGCCCAGGAAACATAAAATCCAAGGTATCTATGTTGGGAACCCATATTTTAAATTTTATGGTCGTTTACCTACGTAAACAACGTTAATAAATAAAAAACAAAGGACATTCCTACATTAAACGACCTAGGGCCCATTTCTCAAAATCTTGTAACTTTTAATACAAATGGAAGTCTCTTTTTAACACAATTAATCAGATAAGGACTTCCGCTTGTATTACAAGTTACAAGTAAAACCATCTTTACAAAGGAATAACTACTTTTATCGAGTGGCGCAGGACCAGTCATTGTGGCAATCTTTGGGGAAAGCCTATGTCCAGCAGTGGACGACGTTCAGCTGATATGATGAAGATGATACAAAGAAATGCCCTCACTTTGAATTCGAACCCAGGAACTCCAGCTTTGTAGGCAGAGTCATTACCGACTGGGCTAAGTTTCTACTATGTCATAAGCAAATTCCATAATAAATAATGTAAATGTAACAATAGATAAACATTGACAGCCATGACGTCAGTAAGTTCAAGGATTCTTAATGTGTGTGTCAACACGGAGGGGACAGAATGACTATTATTTGTTTTCTATAGGGCAATATTTCTTGTTTGCATGGCAAGGTTTTATCAGTAAGCATGACAAGCAATCAAATTTTAACGTCCTAATATTAATATTTAGGGGGTGAAGCGATTTTTTTCTGCCTCCTACTATACTTTTGGTAAACGTACCAATGTTTGTTAACAAATACTATATTAATACACATTTTTAAAATGGAAAACGATCGGAATCTAAACACGTCTGTGCGAACTAAGGTAATGCATGTACAATTACTTTATTTTATGAACAATTCATCTGAAAAACTTGATACATTTATCTTTAGCATCATTAAACGAAATGTCTGTCTGTCAAGAGTCGAAGTAAGAGTATCTACACTACCTACCTTTACTTTTAACTGTTTGAACGCCAACAACCACTAAATCGGTCGTGTGTTGTCATGCCACGCCAGCAGCCACTAAAGTGGTCATCGAGTGTGTAAAGTTACAGTTTGAGATTAGAGATTTCTTTATTATTACTTATAAAAACAATACAGTTCACTTAAATGTGCTTAAATATTAGGTTTTCTTAAAATTAAACATATGTAGCATGATCGCTAGAGGCTAATAATTATAATATATTACTAGTAAGTATGTGTAACTTAAAGAACCCCGCACGGAATGTTCGGAAAAATCCGTTCGGTCGATTTTGCTGAAATTTTGTGAAAAGATAGCCTCTAATAGTCTAAATAACTGTGCGAAGATGCAACCTTACTTAATGACTAGTTTTTAAAATATAACGATTTTAGATTTAACGAAAAATGAAGTAAGTAGATATGACGCTAATATGCACTTACTATCTTTTTCCCGAGGTTGATTTAAGATAAAATTATTTCATAGTACTTAGTAATAATATGACGATTTGTAGTCCTAATTATCTAACATGTAAATATATTTAACATTTATATAGTATATCTAAATATATTCATGGCAATATCGGGTAAATTAAATATTTAAAGGCTCAAGCTATCTTATATTACGATGTTAAACTGTACAATTAATAATTAGCATATATGTAATTGTATTTACAACGCTACATTTGTGCATTAAGAACGGCATAAAGTGTTCTTAATGATGGGTACGTTCTCCTTATATCGGGCATAACCTAAAAACCATAAGATTGCCGCTACGTGACCGCATGTACCGATCGTTCTTGCTCCACTTTTGCAGGTGCAATAATAGCCCAATATAGGGTCTTCATTTTCAGCGTTATTGTGTTCTAGGTCAAATGCAATCCACACATAATAAAACGCTGCGTTTCGAAATAAACACTAACTCCTGCACAAAAACCGTTTTATTTCCACGGTTAGATCTGGCGTACTTGCACTCCATCACAATTGGTACATACCAAGTTAAACTATCTCCAGGATATATTCAAGATAGTACATTGCGTCATATGAACGATATAGCGGCAGAAGAGGAAGACGAACGAGTTTTCGAAATGGATGGAAACTTCAATGAGCCAGGATTTATAAAAATAAGGGCTACATCGCGATTTCGAAACGCAGCGTTTTATTATGTGTGGATTGCATTTGACCTAGAACACAATAACGCTGAAAATGAAGACCCTATATTGGGCTATTATTGCACCTGCAAAAGTGGAGCAAGAACTATCGGTACATGCGGTCACGTAGCGGCAATCTTATGGTTTTTAGGTTATGCCCGATATGAGGAGAACATAACCTTTGGTCCGTTTTCGTAATTATGGTTTCGTAGTTACCTACGTAAGAAGAATTATTTTTCACCGTTTCGTAATTGATTACCAAAGCGGAATTTAATTTCTGCATTCGTAATCTGTTTCGTAGTTGATTACGAAACAGGAATTTATTTTTCTTTTTTCGCAGTCATTTGGCTGCGATTAATGAAACCATTAACGCTAAATAAATTCTAAATGAAATAATTGAAATCGGAACTTTCATAGCTTTTTGTATTTCCACAAAATGGAATACAATGAATTCAATATAGTTTGTTTGTACCAAATAATTAAAACGTCGTGATGCCTTTTTCTTTTGTTGGTACATAATTATGTACTAGGACTTTCAATACCGGTATTTTTAGATTACCAATACCGCGATCCCGGTATTGAAAGTCCTAATATGTACCTACCCAATAAAATAAAAGTTGTCTTATGAAAAATAAAAATGACAAATTATGACATAGCATACAGCAAAAGATTAACAATATACAAGGTGGCCAAAAAACACTTATTTTATGGCCACAGTTTATACAAGCAATCCATATTATTCTGTTTAAAATCCTCCGCGGGGATCTATTGGATGCCGACTACTCACGATCGATCTTTGGCATGCTCTGAGGGCGGCCTATGTCCAGTAGCAGTGGAAATCTATCGACTAAAAAATATTATGGAAAATGGCTAAACGAACAAAGATCTCAAAACAGTATCAGGCAGTTTATGAAAATTAACTAGTGCAGTAAATTCTTTTTTCGTAATCAATTATGAAATAAAAAAAGTAAATATGTTTTGGTAATTAACTACGAAAGAAGAATTAGTAAGCAATACGAAAACGGAAAATTAATTCCGCTTTGGTAATCAATTACGAAACGGCGAAAAATAATTCCTCTTACGTAGCTAACTACGAAACCATAATTACGAAAACGGACCAAAGGCCCATCATTAAGAACACTTTATGCCGTTCTTAATGCACAAATGTAGCGTTGTAAATATAATTAGATATAAGCTAATTATTAATTGTACAGTTTAACATCGTAATATAAGATAGCTTGAGCCTTTAAATATTTTTTTACCCGGTATTGCCAAGAATATATTTAGATATATTATATAAATGTTAAATATATTTACATGTTAGATAATTGGGACTACAAATCGTCATATTATTACTAAGTACTATGAAATAATTTTATCTTAAATCAACCTCGGGAAGAAGGTAGTAAGTGCATATTAGCGTCATATATACTTACTTAATTTATCGTTAAACCTAAAATCGTTATATTTTAAAAACTAGTCATTAAAGTAAGGTTACATCTTCGCACAGTTAATTAGACTATTAGAGGCTATCTTTTCACAAAATTTCAACAAAATCGACCGAACGGATTTTTCCGAACAATCCGTGCGGGGTTCTTTGGTTTTAAATGCACTAAGAAACTCACAATCCTTTATATCATTTGGTAATTCATTGTACATCCGGGCTCCATCATGCATTACGCTGCTTTTTCCATAACCCGTTCTATTCTTTCGAAGTTTTAACTTTTTCGTTGTTCATTAGTAGAATCAATATTCTATCATGTATATCACATTTTGATTCGAGAAGGAAGACGTTTAACCTCCTGCCTACATGCGTCATAGCCAAAGGACATAAATATATATATTTTTGTCAAATTTACAATTTGACATAAGTAGACACTAGGTTAAAAGGTTTACCAAGCAGTCAAGCATGATAAGGATACTGTTAAAAGTTTACTGTGGCATTGACCTCGCCTGATTCCGCTACCCCCGACAAATGGGTCTGTCCTTTGTCGTGCGGCCATAAACCGCCCACAGGATTTATTTGCCGACTTTACGCACTGGTGCATATTTCACTTGTTTCCTTCTTTGTTCAATGTTTAGTAGACTTACTTACTATAGTATTGGTTACTTGCTTAATTGGATACGTGTAAAGTTTTTGGAACATAGGAGAAGCTTCAGACCTTGACGCATGTACCTCCCTGATAATTAAAGGTTCGAACGAAAATGCACGTGACTATTTCCGTACATTATTATGGTCACGTGACTTATCGCTTATCGTATACGATTGTAGAATGGCATCTTGGCTAGATCAGCTGCGTTGAAAAGTTCACAGCCGTCAAAAGGTTAAGCAATAAAGTAAAATACATACATCCAAATAAATAATTATAAAAACAAAGGTATTGGGTATTGATATGTGCCTCTCGTTACCTCGTAGCAGAAGCAATAAATTAAAATGAAATTGAAAGCCCTTTGACAAATCAGTAATTAGCTCGAAACAGTTTCAATTTATTAAAATGAAAAATTACATTTTATCATCTTCATTTTTTACTGTCTCATAAAGCATTCATCGAATAAACTATGTTTAAAAAGTTATACAAGCTTATAAAACAAAATTGTAGTATAGTGTGTAATGCTTCAAAATAAAACTATGTCGAATATAATCGATCCAGCCGTGTTTTGAATATTTACGGAAACCTACATTAAGCATGGCTTGACATGCTCTTGGCCAGTTTTATTTTTTCGTGGTTTCAGTGTGCGTCCCATACTAAATATTGCTCAGTATTACTTATACACGGTGTGTGCAAGGTAATTTAGTGACTAAATAAACACCGTGTATATTTTTAATCATCGTCTTGATAACATGTCGAACAAGCTTCTAATCCACGTCATATTAATGTTACTTCGAACTATTTCTTGCTGCATTATTGAAGGCTTTGAAAGGAAAATCCAAAGACTGCTCTTTGACAGCTGACCTGAAATGACGTACGATGCCTCGATTGAAAAACATACTTGGAACAGAGTAAGCTTCTCAATACACTGCATTTTCAACCCTAGTTCATACAAGAAAAAGCTCTAGCTGACTGGGAGACAAAAGTAATCAATATACAAAATGGCCGACATATACGACTAGCATTATAGTTTGGATTGACTATAAAAATATGCATTTGGAATATTAAAACGCTGACAAGCGATGCATATTTTTATATTTTTGGGTTTTATAAATGTAGTTAACAAAAACCAGTTTTGCGTTTTTATTATATTTGGTAAACGCGTTTATTTGTAGCGTGCCGAGCATTTTGGGTTTATTAAAAACTAAAAGGTTTTTTCTGATCACATTGAAATAAAATTATTGTTTGAAATATCAAATGGCATTTAATTTAATAAATGATGTTAGAAGCTTCATATATACCACAGCCTAAAAATATAGATAAGTTTATTTAATGTGAATGAATACCGCTTTGTTGTTTGATGTTGTTGTTCGTGGTTGTTTATCTAATTTATTTTATTTTATTAATTTTAAAAGGTAAACCAATCGAACGACTTATTGTTTTTTTTTATTTATCAGACACATTTTTGATTGATGGTTCTTAACAATACCTATTCTAAAGTTTGTAGAAGAGGAAAATCTTGTTTTCTAACTATTAGGCATAGTTTTGGTATCTATCTACACCTATTTGTATTTTTTACATATTTTTTTACACTATCAATGGTAATCTTTTTGACCTGTTTGCGGCGGGCGATGTAAATTTTGGGATTTCTTTTTGCTCGAATTAAATGTTTACGAAATTTTTTTAGTATTGCATACCTTTCTACATTTGGCATAGTTTTGAGTTCGGATGTCCTTAATTATCATATTATGACATCCAATTGATTAATTATCATTTCATTGTGATGTAGGTTACTAGGTAATTCTTTATTTTATTATTGCGTCAAAAAATCTAAACTCGCTAATCTTCATTATCAATTTACCTAAATATTTTATAGTCGACACAAAATGCTCAAGGCGATATCAAAATCACGAAATAAACATAATCAAAAGTTAAAAAGAGTAGTGCTTAGCTTTACCTAATAAATCGTAATTAACTGTGTCAGTTCTTTAAATTAAATTTAACATTTTTGGAAAAATTCCAAGTAAAACTGAGGTGAATACTTAATAAGGCAGGCGTGAAGAGAATAAGAAATTATTGAGAATGTTCGAGGAAAGTGTCAGAATTCGCCTCTAATGAAAGCGTGTATAGAAAACCTGTGACTTTAATTTATTTATATCGTCCGTAACCTATGGAGTGGCCGAAAACTAGGTGCATTCCTGTTGTATGTTTGTTAGGTTTTGGGGGCTCAGAATAAGTGCCCTAGAATTTTTTTGAAAATCGAACTTACATACTAGATACTTGGTGTACGAGTACTATAACTACTTAGTACTTACAATTACTAATCCTGAAACTTATTTTAACGTCTGAACCAGCAATATTCATCTTTAGTTATCAACTTTTTAAACTCCGAATATACTATTTTGCACTAAAACTGCCATCTTTGTCTACACCAAGATATCATAGTACGAATTTTAGTCAAAGTTATTATTTACCATGAGATAGTTTTATTTACAATCAAGGAAATACTAGTTTACGTCAGTCAAGTTTTATTTAATATTTTCTAACTGTCAAAACCTGTATATAAAATATACCATGAAATATTTTCCTGCTCCTTACTGGCTCTAAAAAGGTTCACATCAATGTTTTCGAAACCTTTTAATGGCGTAAGCTTTATCGAAAAAGGTTTTCCATTTATTCGAAACTTTCTGTTTCACTCCATCAGAGCAACAAAAAGCAACGCGCCCGCCAAACACAGATAATCCAATCCTGTGTGGCAAAAAAGTAGCAAGTCTGATATTACCCGCCCATGGGATATATTGTGTAATAGGGGAGAAAATTTTACCAGTTACTCGCTTCAAGATAGATTAATAAAAATCGGCCAAGAGCGAGTCGGACTCGCACACGAAGGGTTTTGTAGCAATAAATATTTCACCCAGCGTCTCCAATGTTAACACATAATAACTAAAAATTATAGTTAAATCAACCAATCTCAAAAAATATAAGAAATAATTTAATCAAACCATAAAACGTTGAAAGTCTGTATTAATATTAAAACTTTTATTTTTTTAATGTTATTCCGCGTACTTTCTTTGAGAGCTGATATCTCGGAAACGGTACGTTTAAATGTGTTGTAGAAACATTTATATCATTGTCAAATAACTTTCTATTGATAGCCCACTATTTTTAAATAGCGGTTTAATTTTATATACGATAACATACAAATGAATTAGCGTACTGATACGTTGAAGAGAGGGTGACACTAGTCTATTTTGAAACAGGATCGTTTTGTATGGAGCGTATTAAAGGCCATTTAGTATGGCGTGCAGCTTCCTTGTTTTATTTGTTCGTAGTTACAAATTCCATGTTCGTAGTTCCTTCCAACACAGTGGACTGAGATACGCTGATGATGTATGTATATATAAGCTTTATGGTACATTACAAAAGAAATACTGGAAACACAGACAAAAACAATTTGATACAACAAAGGCGAACTTATCCCTTTCAGGGATGTCTTCTAGTTAACCTTTGAAGAAATGAGAAATGAACAAGCAACGGTGAAAGAAAAATAAAAAAAAAATACATTTACTAATTTATATTTTGCATGTATATTACGGAACAAAAAACTAAACATACAAGTTTTGTACTAAATCTAATCTAAATCCATTACTGACCGCAAAATACCCGTCCTAACCTAACTCAAACTTGTAGCCTAAAACTTCGAAATAAACCTTTGAAAACATCGACCTCATTGCGAAGTAACTTTTCAATCAAACCGTTTGAAATTTCAATTGTAACTCGGAAATAAAAAGTTAATCGAAAATCGTTAGACGAAATGAAAAGACTGGACCCGAGGTAAGATTGTATTTAAACTTTTTGTCAGACATAATAACTATAAAAAGAAATACATTAAACGGTCAAACTCACATGAATTTAGTCCCTAAGCGTAGAGAGATAATTTCGAATTTAAATAAAAAAATATAACTATAAATCACCAAATTTAAAAACAACCAACTTCAACCGATTTCTCCAAAATCCTAATCTTCTGTGGTTTCCATCATTGGTTTCCTATAATCAAATCCTACTTTCTGAGTGCAAATTCTTGTAAATTAATGAAAATTAGCAAAAGCGCCATAAATGTAGGTACATGTATTTGAAGAGATCCCTCGATTTCTCCAAGATCCCATCATCAGACCCCAACTTGGTGTCAACGGGACGTTCGGGACGTCGATCACAAAAAAAAATCGGTTCACGATTCCCGGAGATATCGGGTAGGCACAGAATATATAAAGTGGGATAGGTGAGAACCTCCTTTTCTGAAGTCGGTTAAAAATAATAAATGTGGGATAATTTTACACAAATCGACCGAGTCCCAAGGTAAGAATAAATAAAGTTGGTTTGTGTTGTAAGAACTAGGATTTCTTATTTACTTGACAATTTTGCACATTCAACATCTGGTTTATAAGACTACTTGTTTTCGTTGACACTTATTTAATTTACCTTATACAGATGAAGTTTTAAAAACCATGGTAATTCGACTGAACCAAAATTAATATAGTTTATAAACACATGAAAAATACTAATTACCTGCCCCACATTCCAATAGGCAATTTAAATTGCTTGAAGAATCATTAGTGACCCAAAATTCAATTACATGTAAGTTATGCCGCCTAATGGGCTGTGTTGCGTTTTTAAAAGAGCCTTAATAAAGGGAACAAAATAATGAGATTATTTTACCAACTTTATTAGGTACTTTGAGTGTTTCGGGTTTATTTAATGGTCCAGTAACAGCCAATTTGTGTAGAATGTCGAATTAAAACGAAATGCGATAAAAAATTTAATTGTGTTGGTAATAGAAGTCCAAGTAGAGTTAGTTAAAGATATGATCTTCCATTTTCGACTTTATTATCTTGGAATAGAGTTGAAAACAGATTAAGCATTTTTTGGACAAGGGTGTGTAATTTTGTAAAGATTACTAAGGGTATTTTGAAAAAAAAAAATCAGGGAAACTGTAAAGGTGCGTTCAAAGTAAAAGAGCATTCGCTGTTCTAACCTCCTACTCTACGAAATTCGATCGGTACACAAAACGTGATTGGTTCATTTCGTAGAACGGGCGCTAGAACAGCGAATGCTCTTTTGGTTTAAACGCACCTTGAAAATAAGACGCGGTCGATTTGGCGATTTTAAAAAGCATTAAATTTTCATAAAAAAGGCCTTGGTGTCAATTCATTTATAGCGATGAACAATATAAAAATTATATTATTAAATAAATATAGTAAATATGTATACAAATGCTGATAGCATTCATTAAATTATTAGTTTCACTAATTGAAGTTTTTGCAGTATTGATAAAAGCATTTTGCTAATGAATTATTATTCCACCAATTTTAAATATGGGACTGAATAATTATCGTTTTATTAACAAAATAAATCCAACATTTCGGGAAAATCCACATATCCATTAACATTATCTGCGCGTAGCCTCTTCCGCATAATAATGTAAAACATTTTGTATGTCCATTAGAATTGAGAAGATTTCATCTTTTACTAGTATTTTTGATGTGATCAGATTTTTTTTAATTTAAATTAAGATATAAATGAAACTGGTATTTTAATATTTTAAATGGCCGATTGCTTATAAAAATATCGGTTATAATTTTTGGATATGATAACGTCAATTCTAAAACTAAGATACAGCAGCACAAATTAAAAAGAACAGGTACAGGTACACAAAAAGAAAAGTGTAGTAGGTACTGTTCTTTTTGCGTATATACTAACTGTACGAGTATTGGAATTTTAGCGTGGAATCGTACTTACGCCCTGTCGGAATAAGACATGCAGAGAGCATTAAAAGACCCACTAAAAATTTAGTTCCACTAAATAAAATAAAATAAAGGTTTTTAAACCTTATGAAATGTTGTCATTTTTAATGTTCGTGTTAATATTTTATTCAATGTTTTATCTTTTCTCCAATACTTACCTATTGTGTTTTACGTATTTTATGTTTTTATTGTACAATTATAGTTTTTGTTATGTATTGTTTTATATTCTCGTAACTGTATTACTATGAAAGTACTACGCTGAGAGAACATGATCGGTGGATATCAAATGCACCCACATATCATAACTCAAGTGCAAAAGCACCCTAAAGGGTTGTATTGACGTCTAAATAGCCACGATTTTATAGAAGATATTTTCGACAGAACTTGATCGATGATCCTTGTAATTCATTGCGAAGATATCCCCAAACAATGTGCTCAGAAATATCGAATATGCGTTCAATATTTCCCTGTAGACTTCTGTGATGGTTTTATATACATCCGTTGATATTAAATTTATACAGGCAGTTTTTTTTTCACCGGCAAAATTTTAGAGGGTTAATTATGTCTGATGTTACATACAATCTGAAGTTAAATATATATAGTAAATTTTATCAATATTACCTCAGAATTAAAGCCCTAAAGTTTAGCCAGTGAATAAAAATTCAACCTGTATAAATATTTAATTCTACGTGCGTGCAGAGCTAAGATGGTCGATGGGGTCGAAAAGTGTTAAAGTGGTGCTAAAAAATTATAGTACATAAAAATAAAAGAGCCGCATTTTCTTGAACCTTAAGACGACAGCTATCAGGGAGAAATAGAATATTCATTCCTTCAGAAAACTTTACATAGCGAAATGGTTTTATATCATGGCGGTCGTAAAGAAGTACAAACACTACCTGAAGTGACTATAGCTCATGGACGCCTGAAACTCCAGGAGATGTGCATGCATGATGTAGACTCCCTAAAACAAAATCCCTTTTTGGAAGAATTTTATCGGGTAGAGGTTTTATTAATAGTAATAATAAATCATTTATTTCGGATAACAGGATTCATAGAATACAATTAATACAATTAAAATAAAAATAAAAATTAAATATAATTACACCTTAAATTTAATTAAATTAACTTAATATATGGACATTATTCCAATGCCTCGCAATGGATTATTGATAAGTGTTCCTATTTGCATCAAAATATGCATATTAATGTGTGATAAGTTTGGAATGCATCCAGAAAAAAACTCCAATGACTGTAAAACCTTTTTTAAAGGCTGTAAATATATTTAATACTTTGAAAAAACATTTTCCTGCTTCCTACATTAATAGAACATTATACCGATTTCTAAATGCTTTCAATAATTTTGTCTCCGTAAAAGACAGACGATACTAGCAAAACAAAACACGCTCAAAATGTTACGAGTATTAACAGATTTTGTAATGTTTTATTACAATTACTTTTCTGCGGAAAAATCGACTTTGAATCTTTTAGCAAAACGCAATTGTTCGTTTGTACTAGTCTCATGATTAGGACGAAGTAAAATACGCTTCGCAGCCATGTAGTAAATTGAACATCGTTCGAATTTCACGCCTCTTTTTTGAATAAACATAAACCCGGATTTAGCGAAGTGTGTAATGGTGAATTGTGTTAATATTAAATCATCGTTGACATTTTAGAATAAACTGATATTGTTTTTGTCGCAACTGTATAACAAATTTAATTTATATCTGCGATTATTGTTCGGTTGTTTAGGATTAGAATGTGGTAAACAAAGAAGCAAATTACTTTTAATGTTCGTTTTAGTGAAAATTGAAATCAAGAGAGCCTGAGTCAACATGACCAGATTTTTGGAAAAAATAAGTACAATTTTCCGGTGTGATACCTATGTGTCATAATAAAATGTGTCTGTACTTTAAAATAATCCTGGTGGGTAGATATTATTCAATACAAATGAAATTTAAAATCCTTTTCCTTTGACTTTCCATGAAAAAGTCCAAATTAATATTATTATTACCATGAACTTCAAAATATCTTTTTCAATATGCACTAAACTATTTGGGAAAAAAATCGGACGTTTTCAATAAATATCTTATTTTCTCTTATTACTGAAATAAGCCACATAAAATTACAGACAATTTTTGATCACAATATTGTTACGAAACGAATCTGAATGTCATTCAAAGTTTTCCAAAGGCTGGGATTACAAAACACATTTATGTGATCCGAGTAAATCCCTAGGATTGACGTTCTATAGCTTAACCACCGATTCAGCTTTTCATTTCATCCCCATTGGCACATTTGTTTTTATGAGGTCCCAGGTCAAATAAATTCATATTCTTTGAAACAGGATTTTGAGGCTTCGTTTGGTATTTTACTGCAGTATGTTAAATCCAGTTAGATAACGGCTGACTAATTTTTTTTTCTCCTTTTTGTAAAAACAAAGAAAGGCACGAGACCGAGCACAATCGTCAGATCTATGTATTGATGAGATTCTTTAACCAATATGGAATACGTTCATGCTTCTTGTTTAATTATGAGTACACTTTATTCAAAATAATTCATCGAGGGCTTTATAATACTTTCTTCGACGATAATTGTAGTAGGAGAGGTACCCCAAAATAAACACAAGGTTTGTGCTGTAGGTACTAAATGACGATTATTATAATAGTTAGATACTTATATACTGAAAAACACTTTACCAAAGAACGAAATCTGTTTCTAATAATACACAAATAAATACCTCTCCAGGATTCAAACGCGGGACAACCAGCTTTGCAGGCAGGGTCACTACCGACTGAGCTACAGAGTCCGTCAAATGATAATTCCCCCGAAATATTCCTTAAAACGGTTCTCTCGAAAAGCTTTGCGCCTGTTCATTGGAATTGTAAGAAGTCCTCAGTTGAAGCATACTCGTTTCCTTTTCTGTATTGTCATTGCTATACAACATAAGCGTTCATATAAACCAGTATAAGTGTGAACTTCGAAGATGCGATAATTATCAGCTGATAGACAAACTGGTAGACAGACACACTATCTTATGAATGTGGACAGTGGACTATCTGGTGGATAGACTATCTTATGAAGATCACCAAAAGACACTGGATACAGGTCGCTTCCAACCGTTGTATGTGGAGGTACAAAGGGGAGGCTTTTGTTTAGCACGTCCGTCTTATGGCTGAAATGATGATGATGATGAGACAGACTGGTGGTCACTTCACGGAAAAAGATGCGACGGATGTCCTCCAGCTCGATGGGCAGATGATATTACAAAATGTACGTCGCTTCTGGGTAAGATTAGCACAGGACTGGGACGCATGGTGTACGTTAAGAAGAGGCCTACGATCAGCAATGGGCGTTCAGGGGCGCTAATGATGATGATGATGATAAACGTCTGCTTCTGGAGGGTTGGAACCGTCATTATGTTTATTACAAAAATTTGTTCCTTAGTCATGGTTATTTTCTATGTAAATACATCTATCATTCATATCACTCTCATCAGCTATTAGAATCTATCCATAATTCTAATGTATCTAAATAAAGTTGTCGTCGTTTAGTACCTAAATATGTTGTTGCTCAGCCTTGATTGAGTTTATCGGACTAGGTCAGGTCGATTTGTGTAAGACAGTACAAAGACATTAATTTATTATCAAAGATAAACCAACCATAAGTACGTAGGTTGCCCTGAAAGTTTCGGGAATCGGAAAAAATACGCATTTTAATGAAATAAAAGTACTTTTATTGTTTTTCAAAGTATTCTCCTTTGTGTTTAATACACTTTTTCATTCTCTGAAACCAGTTTTTAAAACAGTTATTGAAGTCTGAAGTGGGGGTTGACAAAATGGCCATTTTATAAGCGTCGACTGCTTCTTCCGCGGTCTGAAAACGCTGACCACGCAACCGATTCTTTATTTTCGGGAAAGTAAAAAAATCGTTGGGACTTAGGTCGGGGCTGTACGGAGGATGGTCCAGTAATTCGACGTTTTCGCCCTTCAGATAGTCGTCTGTTTTCTGAGCGGTGTGAGGGCTGGCATTATCATGGTGTAGTATAATACGGCGGTTAGGGTTAGTTTTTCGTAGTTCAGCAAAAACAATCGGTAAACAAACGCCTATATACCAATCGGCATTGACAGTTCTTCGATCTTCAAGAGCGATAGTCGCCACGTGACCCGATTTGGAGACAAACGTGGCTACCATTTTTTTGATCGTGCTGCGAGAACGAACAACTTTTGTAGGCTTCGGTTCGTCTTCGTAAACCCAAACTCGAGATTGGTTTTTCGATTCAGGCTCATATGCGTAAATCCATGATTCGTCACCTGACACAATACTAAAAACGGAATTTGAGCTTCCTACATTAAATCTTTTTAAAGTTTTGCGGCACCAATTGACACGTACCGTTTTCTGGTCGTCAGATAACAAGTGAGGAATCCACCGGGAAAATAACTTCCGCACGCCCAACTCTTGTTGTAAAATAACTTGTACCTGACTCATTCCAATGCCTAAAGTCTCCTGAATCTCCCGATATGTAACATGCCTATCTTCCTTTATCAGTTGGCGAACAACATCGATGTTTTGATCGGTAACGGCCGTTTTCGGTCGACCCTCACGTACGTCATCCGCAAGAGACACACGGCCACGTTGGAATTCCGAATACCACCTGTATATGGTCGTCTTTGCAGGTGCTTCACTACTAAAAGCAATAGTTAATCGGTCTCCACATTATTGTTGTGTTAATCCACTTTTAAAGTCATAATAAATCATTGCTCTAAAACTTTCGCGGGACAGCTCCATTTTCACCAGCGACTCAACGACTTTAAAAAACAATTGAAAATCGGACATTGTTTTTTTTTTCTAAGTGGCCAGTGTTTTCGAATAATGAGACTATGCTTGTAAAAAAGAGGTATAACACATGTCAAATATACGTTCCTAAGTATTAAATTCCCGAAATTTTCAGGGCATCCTACGGTAGTCTCAAAAAAGTTAGTTCTCGCATAAACTGGTTCACACCACACCACCGCTCGTCTTCATTGCAATAAAAACGAAAATCTTGTATTTAGTTCACTGATATCGGATCCCAAATTCTTATTTCTTCATTTATTAAAAGCGGATTTTTCATGGCTTCACAGCATTGTTGAATTCGATTTTTCTTTGCTTTTAATACTGGGCTCAATTTCGTAAATTAAGGCTATAGGAATCTTTACATTGTACAATACGGGCATGATCCCGCTTTATTTGGTACGTGCTCTTTCTAAATGGTACATGATAATAAATTGAAAGGAAGGAAATTCATCGTTGAATTTTTCTGCCAATTATGAAGCATATATTTTGCTTTATTATGCCATTTGTATGATTAATGCCCAAACCTATATCTTTCATTGCCGCTGGTGTAATTTGGTAAGTACCTATCCTTTTTTGCTACGGATCACTTTACTATATGGAGCTTAGGTTTATGAAAAGTAGGAGTAAACCGATATATCATACTAATGATAAACCAAAGGTCGGAGTAAATATTTATGGCTGTGCGTGATGGTTTTTTTCTTTTTTTTATTGGTAAAACAAAGTGGTGATGAAAGACTGGTTTTGTCATGGGCATGGCGAGGAAGAAAAAGAAAGAAATAGGTCGGGAGGTTTAAAAAGCGCATAGGTATGTGAAATAAAAAGTAGGTGTCACCACATACACACATTCATGTACTAGATGGAGCCTAACTGTAAGGCCACTTAACTAGGGGTTACCTGACACACCATGAATGGATTTATATTCTTTTTTCGGTATGGAAGCGAGACTACTTATTGGCTTATTACGAATTTTACTAGAATATTAGGAAATTTATAATTTTTGACAAGGTCAAGATTTTCTTATATGATAGTACCTATCTTACCTCTCCTTCCTCAGCTATGCTATTCTCTTATTGACACATTCGACGCTGCGTTCGTCAACGAGCTCGATGTCGAGACAGCCTTGTCTAAAATCCTAGCTGTTTGATTTGACATTAGGAATCGAGGCTGTGAGCGAGCTTGTGGGCGAGTTCGTCGCTGTTTTTCGTTAGAGAATACGAAGTTCATACATTAAACGTCAAACTTTCGACGCAATGTAGTTCCAGCTCACGCCGCATTCGTCGCCGAGCACTAGTGTCGTTTAAAGTACATTAGTGAATACCATTTTTTAGGCTCGACGCTGCCGCAGCACTGACACAGCGCTAACAGCATAGATATATGAAAGAGAGAGATTTGTAACGAAGCGAAATCGTAATGAGTATCGGTGTCTCCGAGGTCGGGCCTTTGCTACGCTGTGATTGGCTAAAGCGCTACCATATGACGCGGCACTAGAGAGGAGGCTACGTCGATAAATTATTATCCATAGATATTTGATAAGGCCGGAATATTAAGAAAAACATTAAACTCGGTCTATCATTCAACAAGAAATAAATACAGACTAAAATATCGCATTGAACTATGTGTCTAAAATCTTTATAAACATATATTTGAATTTGATGAACAAAGCAATTTATTAACGACATTATCTTAATTGTTGCTGGGAATCAAATTAACAAATAATTATTTAGGCGGGTGTACCCTTAATAAAGATAATGTTATCTTCCGTTTCCGCGATGGTCACATATTTAAATAAAACAATTTCAACTTTTGACAACGGTTATTGTAAGAGGCTTAAAATAATGAATATACGCGATATAATCCATTTATATTGTTTTACCTTTATAAAGATAAGATATTGATACAAAGGTGTGAAAGAAAAATTGAATATGCTCAAATACATCAACAATTTATCGACCCTATTTATAATCGGCACGGTCAGTCGTACCTCTAGTTCGCGGCCTGCTCGCAGCGGCCGTACCAAGAAATTACAGTACGGTCGTGAATATCGCTAGCAATTCGATACATTGCACGGTCGCTTACCAAATTGCAACTTGCTTGCTACTCTAAGCCGTCAATGTAAAACGCACATACAATTTATCACTGCATAGTTCAACCAATTGGTACGCCCAAGAAAAACCATTATGACATTTATGTCAGCGGTTTGTTGTTATATATTATTTGTAAAAATACGTGGATTTGTCAAGTAATAACTTAAAAATAAATACTTAAATGTGGTACGTGACTCCATAGTCCTTGAAATTTTTATTTACACTCCTATTTTTACAAGAAATAACGGTACAATTCGGCATTTTGCGGATATGTCCGAGCTCATTCTGCAGTCGCGGGTAAGTTGCGACTGGCTCATAGGGCGCGCATCTGTCACACTTATAAAGGCCAATGGGCCATAACGCTGCGACATGTTCCATGCCTCCGTTAGCTATCTATACTGATCTGTGGCTAACAGCAAGGCGGTTTCCTTAGTGAATAACACTGCTGTTTACGTGTGTAGGATTTCTCATGAAATGAATGAAATGAATTTATTAGCACAAAACATAACTTCGAATTATATTATTACATAAAAACAGAGATATCGAAGTTATGCAAAAGGGTCCTCACTCAGCTTGTTGTCACGTAGTGCACCGCAGGGCACACTACCCAACGCTGATTTTCAGTGAGGCTCGATTTATGAAGCAAGTACATTTTATGCTACGGATCACTTTACTATATGGAGCTTAGGTTTATGAAAAGCAGGTAACCGATATATTATCATACTAATGATAAACCAGAAGTCGGAGTAAATAACTATGGCTGTGCGTGTTGTTTTTTTCTTTTTTTTATATTGGCACAACAAAGTGGTGATGAAAAACTAGTTTTGTAATAGGCATGGCGAGGAAGAAAATACTCTGGTTTTACTTCAAACTAAAAATAATTTTGGGTAGTGCTGATGTTATCCCTCTAGTTAAATACTTCCTTTGTTCACTAAAAGCTTTATATAAAATCCTTATTCCGCGTGCAATAGTGAAACAGTATTTAATTTCATTAAGTATAAAGGAACGCAAGCTCTCATTTCAGCGCACAGTAAAAACACAAAACATGTGTTTATTGCTGCCTAAAGATAAGAAGTTTTGATTCTAATAGACTATGAAACATCTAAAAAAAGGTAATTGAGAAAAGCAATTTCCTAGTTTTTTTCCTGTACTTAGCTAGGGGAAAAATCATAGCGAAAGCAGGCTACGTTGGTATCGTCATGTGATGATACGCACTGAAAGTCACGCTGTTCAACAAGCACTGGCAATACCGAGTAGAGAGGTGAGAAGACGAGGAAGACCTAAGTGCACGTGGTGGTCTACGGTGGCTCGCGACTTGGAACGAGCCCAACTTACGCTTACGACGGAGACAACTCAGGACAGGCCATCCTGGCGCTGACGCAATAGAATGCTCAAAGCGATCCTGCGTCACCCCGTCAAAAGCGGAGATGGCACTCGTTGGGTTTTTAGGCGGTAGTGGAGGTCAATGCTCCGTAGTCCGTCATACCTGTCCCACGACAGGATGACATTTTCCCAACGTAAAAAAAAAATCTTAGTGTCCTGGCGCATGAGAACGAGAAGAGCCGACCCCAAATAATGGGATTAAGGCAAGGAGGAAGAAGAAGAAGCTAGAGGAAAAATCATCATCTTCACCATCAGTATGTAATTGAGAGAGGTTTACTAGACATAGACCTCCCCTAAAACATGGCAACTATCGACCTTTTTTTTGGTAAAAATAAAATATGTAAAATATTACATCAGATGCCGGGAAAATGAGGATAGTATATAATAGGATAGGTAACGAAGCTGGGAATCCTTTTTCACGCCGAGGCATGTATACTTGTATAGTGCTTTCCTCAAACATACAATGAAATACAAAAAACAAATAATGACAATGTTGTCGAAATTAAAAAAAGTTACTTTGCAGGCCTAGGCCTGAAAAGTGTTATGAAATTACTTTTCCATCCCAGTGAGTTACTACGCCCTAAAAGCGATACATCCGAGTCTATTTTAAGGAACGTAAAGACAATATTTCATTGCATGTTTGAGAAAAAAATCTTTCGTTGTAGCCTCCTCGCCATTGTGTTAAGTAAAACATTTTGTCTTTACAAAACTACAAAAAGTAGGCCAAACATATGTGTATTACAAGATACCTTGCCAATAAAAGAGGTAGGTAACCTTTGGTACAATTAATTTAACTTTTTTGCAATAAAGCTTCAATAAAAATCGAAACGAACTAAAATTCCTAGGAGTTTTAAATTCAAACTTTGTTCCATAATGTCATTGACAACAACTCGACTTGCAGGCGTTCAGTGAAGCAACGGGATTTAAGGCAGTTGTTAGAACACTTCGGACATTAAATACCTAATACTACCCGCCAGGAATTTACTATTTTGTCTTATCAAAACTATTTTACGGTATTGAAAATGTTTTATTTAGGTTCATTATACCTTTCAATAGGTTGTTATTTTGTGGAACAACTGAAATTGTTTTATGAAATATTTTTTGAGTTGTATTTTTTAAGTAGTAAACACTATGTGTAACATATTATACTTAAGTAAATTAAAATAAATTAGTTAGATATCATAATATACCAAAGGTTGTTGATGTTGACAATTGACATTATCGTTTAATTATTTAACATATAATTATACGCACATCGATGTATTTCTGCTATGCTATTCTCTTATTCACACATTCGACGCTGCGTTCGTCAACGAGCTCGACGACGAGACAGCCTTCACTTCGACGTAGAGCGCAGCGCTGCGAAAAACGGTATTCACTAACGTTGAGCAGCTCGTCGTCGAACTGTACGCGGTAACTCTCGACGCAGTGTAGTTCCAGCTCACGCCGCATTCGTCGCCGAGCGCCAGTGTCGTTTAAAGTGCATTAGTGAATACCATTTTTAGGCTCGAAGCTGCCGCAGCAGGCAGTTTCCTTAGTGAATAACACTGCTGGGGTAATGATGTACCGGCTGTTCCCCTAGGCATTATTCGTTGAATTAAATTATACGTCGGACTTTAGTAGCAGCGAATATTTGTGTCCTGGAGCCGCCAGGTTTGTCTCGGTAGGAATTTTTTTTTTATTCATTCGTACATGTTCTTAAAATAATAAATAAAAACGTACGTACACATAATCGAATACCATCAGATATATTGTAAAATTTTAAACGACTTTATGCAAAAAAAAAATATATTACCATATTTCTGAAGAAGTGCCTATTAGTTTAATAAATTGATTATGAATATTATGTTATGTTATTAATTTGCTGGTAGTAGGACCTCGTGCAGGGTCCGGATAGCTACCACCGTCTCACCCGTTAACCTGCCGCTAAATAGCAGTGTTTTCACTGCTGTGTTTCGGTTTGGGGGTAAGATAGCCGCTGTAATTACTGGCATAGATAGAGACACTTTTTTGATCGCTATGTCCATGGGCCCAAGTTCCTGCTTTACATCAGGTTACATCAGGTGGTCTGAGAGCTCAGTTGTCTACCTTCATCACATAAAAAACACATTCTATTAAAATTTCTCTAACATCATCGTCCTTACATTCATACATTTAAACAAATGTGGTACATTCAAATTGCAGAGATGCACATTTGTTGCATACCGCCAGTGGTAACACTAATAGTTCTCACAAACTTCTGTAGACACAAACCAAAGTTCGTTCCATAAATTGTTTAGACAGCAACAAACATTCGACTCACAATTCAAAACGACGTATTTCCAGTATAATACAATTTTAAAACAAATCGTATTTAGAAGGCGTTAGGGATTAATTTTGAGAATACATTTTAGTAGAGATGGGATATTGTAGATAAAGTTCTTAAAACGGTATTTCAGATTGTTGCTGAGTTAGTAGTGTTTCCTGGATTTATTACCTCTAAAACTACATGTAATTATTGCAGTTTTATATTTGTAGAATATTTTACAGTAGAGACTATTCCATACAATTTTGTTGCATTCTCTACTGATTATTTACATATACAGGTAGAAAATCCTGTTATTAATTGAAATAGATTTTGGAACTCACAGCGTATTTATTATTTTTCATTACCTTTTAATTCAATAAAAATTAAAAATGTTTTCGTGGTGAAAAATAATGAACTTAACATAATTAGATACGTTTTATTCCAAAGCAGGTTACACCAAAGTGGATGCTGCTCAGCATATTCCTAGTCATGGTGCTGATTTTCAGCGCGACCAGGTTTTAGGGCAACTAGGGCTTCAACTATAGTCCTAAGTTAAAAAGAAGCAAAAGTGTAATTTGCGAATCACTTACAATTAAGCCAAGAAGGTGGTAAGTGACAAAGATGTACCCTAGACCTAAGATTTTTATTTTGAATAAATGATGGAAAAAAAACTTTTTTTCGTAGGCAGATGCACTTTACGCCAATCAAAGATGTAAGTTATCGCCATGCCAAGTCATAGAAAAACTTTTCATGGTCAATAAGACAGTTAATACCTCTCGGCGCTCTATTATTTTGACGGTATTATGAAATATAATTTTCCTGACTAGTGCGGAAAAGTAAACTTTTGCGCATGCTTCGCGTGTGTAAACTTCTATTTTTAAGGCACTTGTTATGAAAAAAGTCGTTCGATACACTTGTAAAAACTTCTTTTTAACTCGGGTGATTGTCGCCCTCGTTTCACTCGGACTTCAACTTTCACCCTCGCCGAAAAAAATTTTTTTTGCACTTGCATCGAAATGTACTATTTCTTCAAAAGTAGTTCATAGTTTTCACGAAAATTCCCAAAGAATCCTTGCACATTATTTCGATCTTTTGATTAGTTCATTAATAACTTCTCACCTTGGCACAAAATCAAATATCGATTTATTTTATAAATAGAAAACGTCTAAACATAGCGTTGGTTGGCAGTTTTGACAAATGGTTCGGAAGCTAGCACCGACTCGTACGGAGGTCGATAGAAAACGATTCATAAATTACATCTCTAATTTTAAAATGGCTTATATCATATATGTGCAGTATTCGGGTAACATTTTTTTCATTGGAGGTAAATGCCCATAATCGCCACGCTGGGCAAACGGATTGGCGATCGCAGTAATGTGTCCACTATGATAACGCTCCTGCACATCATCAATCTTTTATCAAATAATGGTCAGTGACACTTCAATCCCTTAGTTGACTCTTACGACACCCGCAGGAGGAGTTTGGGGTTACCTCTTAATGCGTTTAAACGCATAGTTAATAAGAGAGGCCTACGTCCAGCAGTGGACTATCACAGGCTGATGATGAATGAATGAATGATAATTTTATTCATCTGTTACAGAAATTTACTTTCAACACTTAAAATTGTAGATAACCGAGCTGAAATTATTTTTTCCGTTTTAGATTTTTATATTTTAACTGTGCATGAATCTAATCCTGTTTTTTCCTGAACAATAAATATCTTGAAAATGGGCAAAGTTTTGAAGGTGCATTAAAAAACTTTTTTATATTATGGTGGAAAAAACCTAGAACCTTAATTTTGGTTACAATTAACGAGATGCGCGTAATTTATTCCCATGATAATGCAATTTAATTATTCAAGACACTAAAGTTTGTTTTTAAAATTGCGTTGTCTAACAAGAAAAAAGCTTTCAGGAAAGTTTTCTTTTCACACTGCTTTAAAAGGCTACTTTAACAAAACAAACAAGATGAAGGTGAAGCAAGCTTTGAACTTGCGGTCGAGGATTCCGTACAAATATTGTAAACATGAATTGATTACAGGGCCCTCTACAAATTCAACGCAACGGAGAGTTGTCGATTTTGCGGACGATTGTGGTAGACACACGTCTTTGAGCGGCTTAAGGTTGTAGTACCTTCGAAACATTAAGTACAGATGTCGCTAATGATTAGTTTCACAATACCATTGACTACATTCAGGGTCAAAATTTCAGGGTTCATGTTGGAACTATTCCTAGCTTATAAGATCAAATTATGTACACATGAAATGCAATAAACTCATTTGATTTGATTTGATTTGAAATTTGCTGTGATTCACGGAAGGTCGTCTGGTGTAATTAGAAGGACGTTGGACCGGCAATCCAGAGGAAGCGAGTTCGAATCCCGTGACAACCAGAGTCTTTCGCAGTTAATTTTTTCTATGGTCTATCTATCTGTTAGGTACGACATTATGGGAAATATTTTTAAAAAAAGCTCGCAACACTAGACATCTTTTGCTTGTTGGGATTATTACATTATTTTACTTTAGGTTACTGCTTAGTGCATTTTGCTCGTATATTTAGTCATTTGAGCAGTGCAAGCACGTTGGTAAAAGTGATAAACATCTAATTTTCTTTTGCTAGTTTATGTTATATCAAACGAGCGAATGTTCATTTTATTCGACGAATTACGTATAATAGGAATACAATGAGCGTTCGCTCGTTTGGAGTAAACCCACCTTCAGGCACTGGCCCTACCCAGGGCGATGAGCGAGCAGGACGTAGCGATTGGCGAGTTGGCAGCGATCAACTAAAATATATTATCTCTCTCTTTAGGTTTACCTACTGCTGATACGGGATCGGAATCTACATATATCTTGTGTTCGTCTCTTGGGGCTTCAGATGGAGATACCTGTAGCAAAATACTTATCTTTTAGTAAAGTTTATTAAGAAATGTTTTTCGCTGTGCTGTCTCTCTCTCTGTCCTTGGCAATTATTTTTCCCATTTGATGGTGGAGTCTGCCTTCCTCGTCTTCTCTTTCTACTTTGCCCTGTCTGACGTGTCTTCAGAAACATTTTAGCACTTTAGGTCTTTTCCGCTGTGCTGTAAATGTTTAAAAAAATATTGAATAGGTTCATGTTGTGAAAGTAAGGAACCCAAAAATAAAATGGCCGATATATATCTAAGTGCACAAAAAACCGCCATTACCAAGCATTAATCACAAATTCAAGTCATTCCGGCTTATTAATTATATTCTACGGACCAAGGGTCTTAATTTATTAAGAACGTTGTTAGTCAAGCTGAAATTGCTGCGAACCTTATCCAGGATTGTGATTCCCATTGCTTGCTAACTTAACTGCATCTGGTCATCATCAGTGTCAAAGTGACCTGGTGCCACGTAGTTTAGCCACGTGGTGACGGCATTAAGAATACATGTGTTACCACCCTAACTCTACTTGTGGGAGACGTAAGAGTCAACTGAGTGATTGAAGTGTCACTGATCATTTATTTATTGCAGACTCATGATGAGTAGCAGCTCATAGTGGACACACTACTGCGATCGCCAACTTGTTTGCCTAGCACGGTGATTATAGGCATTTATCTCCTAATGTATTCATATGTATGTATAGGTAATAGTTAGGAGATGCCTATGTCTAGCAGTAATGTTGAACGCAGTTTGAGTCAGCTGCCTTCATAGCATAGTTGATATTATTTCTGCATTTCAAGCTGCTGATCTGATATCAGTTTCAATAATTGTTTATGCTATTCCACGAGTAGTATAATATAAGTACCACAAAGTAGCCCAAAGTACAGGGCCATTTATTGGGAACTTGAGGTACAAATTTATACAAACTAGACAGCAAAACTGTCATAGGTAACCCATATTGTTCGACTGTTTTAAAAATGTCCCCTATGAAGCGATTTGCTTTGTATGCATGGTGAATTATTTCCTCAGGTCCCTGAGATTGTCTTTGACCCTTGCAGGGTGCGGATCCTATTATAACCAGAACTTGACCCTTACCTGTCTTTGATAAGACTTGCATTAACGACGTACAGATAGAGGGAAAACACGTGTACACTTTTTCACCTTTTCTACATTATGTTATACATATTAATGTTCTGGACCGTAATTGCTTTAAAACAAATGAGGAAAACTAACTACTACGTTACGTTGGTTACGGACGTTGGTGATCTTGGTCGTTTTTTCTTTGGTACATGCAATCTAATATTTATAATTTAAATAGTATTAAGTAGTGTGACTGCTGAGGAAAATATAAAAGCACAAATCGAAATATTTAGTCAATTAATAATTTGATTTGAGTTTTCACAGTTACTTCACTACTATTTATATTCAATTAGTTATCAATTATCATTGTGTCGATATGAAATTGGTTTAATCATGACATACCTACTGCTAGAGAAGCCAATCAAAATCGAAATAGATTTAGAAAAATCCAAATGATTTTGAATGAATCCTTGATCTATGTTCAAAACTTCTACAAAGGTTTAAAAGTTTGGGCTGCGTCATTTCATTATAATATAGAGTATATAATATAGATAGCTACCAACCTTTTACACTTCCCATTATGTACTAGTCTAGTTCTACGGTTCTACAGGTCTCCAGCGCAGGTAATGTACCGCTCTTCACCGCAATATGTCAAGAGCACTCTGCGCGCTGCCTAATGGGAGACTCGTTTTAGATGAACATTTCCGTGCCTGACTTTCTACATATTTTGTGGCAATGTTTATGTATTTGAGCAATGATGGGAACCTTTGCTTTATGCTTATGAGTACATACTTACAATCTGTGACATGTTTGAATTTTTTTATCGTGACGAATAGAATAGAGACAAACCGAATATATTGAAGTCAAAGCAATTTACTCAGCAACAAGTACTTTTGAACCGTCATACACATGAAATTAAAACTACTTTCGGGTCCAACTCTACACCAATAACTCGAGAAGAACCGGTAGGAAAATCGGCATGTTTTTCCAAATACATAATCATACATCTCACAAGGGTTATTCTCCAATGTCTAGTTAGAATTTTAATTAGGTAACGCGAAGTTTTTATTCCAGTTTATTTTAAGTTATATATAATTCTAATTAACACGTCGCTTTTTCAGTGGTAAAATAGTAACGCGTTTATTATAATTAGAGTTTAAATATGGAGACCGCCCGACTGTTTAAAAAAAAATTAGAACATTCATATTAGTCTACTAGTAGACTATAACATACCTATTTAACTTACGCGAGCGTAGTTAGATTTTGTTGTTGTTTTAAATGTTAATTGTCAGCCTCCGTAGCCTAGTTAGTAGTGACCCTGCCTACGAAGCTGGAGGTTCCGGGCTCGAATCCCGGCGAGGGCATTATTTGTGTATTTATTTACAAATATTTGTTCCTTGGTCATAGCTGTCTACGTATTTAAGTATCTATATGTATCTATCCGATATATTATATATATCGTCGCCTGGTACCCACATCACAAGCCTTAACCCTTAAATGCATAGTGATGTATATATGCATCATGTACTTTCAACCCTATTGACAACATGTCAGAATTCAAATTTGAAAAAATCTTTGCCAAGGGCATGCATTTAAGGGTTAATTGAGCTTACCGTGGGACTAGATCAATTTGTGTAAGATGTCCCAAGATATTTTTTTATTTATTTATGTGTATCATAAAATGGAATGAAAATATTGATGTACCTTCTAATGATATATATGAATTTGAGCACTGCTTTAGTTACGTCGGAAATTATTGCACTCACTTATCTATGTAGAATTGTAGAGCTTATAAAAGTGATTGAATTTAAGCTATCGTGAGACATAAAAACTATAAATATACCTAATTAAACGGTTAAACTCATGTGTATTTAGTCACTCCGCGCGACATAATTTTTCGGAGAGACTAGGTCTCCATTACCAAGCACTGAGCCCTCATTCACGCCAAGCGACTCAAGACCGAGGTTCTATACATTGTGTATTATCCCATTTTCGAAGTAAAAGAGCAGCTAGGGTACTTCCCCGATAACCTGACACTCCGTTACACCAGTAATGGGCCATCCATCCGCCGATGTCCAATAACCCGGGGCCCGACAGGCCGGCCTAATAAGACGGCCGGTGGTCACACCGAACAGCGGATATGGAATACAAAGAGAGAGCGTGAGTCACCATTTCACTTGGCTTTTTTCTTTGGTATATGACATCTAATATTTATAATTCACTTGGCTAGTTAAGTTTTTTTAAGTGTAAACCGGCATACAGTTGAAGATGCCCGAATTCGTGCAAAATGGAGGAAAGGTAATAAGAAAGCAGACCCTGGCAATGGCCGGGATAATACTAAGGTAGAAGAAGAATCAAATTGTGTGGTAAAAAAATAAATGAAAGCTGTCATAAAAAAAGCAACAAATTGCGGCTAACTTGTTAAAAATCAATAAGGAAGTATTGTTTGCTAAAACGCTGTGCTTTAATCAAATAAATTGGGCATTAATCAATACTAATATGTGGAAAATATGTAAAAATGTAAGAATATTACATTGTCTTGAAATAAAATTAGGCGCTGGAAAAAAACATTTGCATAAACTATGCGTGCAAATCTTTAGTTCGAATTTCATTTTTATCGCCTCGCACTTTCGCAACTATATCGTTACACGCGCCACAATATTTCCATGTTTCCTTCAAGTTTTATCCAATAAAGAATGAAGATTGTCAAAGTAGTGTTCACATCTTTGAAATTTCTTCCTACTTCGTTGTTCCATAAAAGTTCTTGCATCAAATACAAGTTTCATTTGAAAGCAAGCTGCGGATTGGCACTCCATGATATTGTGTGATATTGTTCCTCGGTTCCGCGAAATAAAAATTGTAATGTGTTTGTAGTTCCTCTACACTGAGAAATTGTAGAAAGAGTTTTCCTGTTATTACAGTGAGCTTCTCTTTTTAGGATTTATTTTTGGTGACGAATACAGAGTGTAATATAAATAGTGGCGACTAGTGGCAAATAGTTTCACGGCAATTCAGTAGCCTCTGCAGATTATGATAAAATAGGACTACTTAAAAAAAATGTTTTGTGTATGAGCAGATACAGATAGATAGATTTTCCTGAATCAATAATTATGATTATGATTATTTACTTACGATAGTCAATAACCCTATTTGTTTTCACTAGGTATTAAGTTTGGTTATACCCGTTATAAAGGTCGCCGGGACACGCTGGATGCGAGTCGCATATAACCGGTACATGTGGAGGTCCAGAGGGGAGGCCTATGTTCAGCAGTGGACGTCTTATGGCTGAGATGATGATGATAATGATGATACCCGTACATCGTACAACGTAGTTACGATACAACAACAGTTTTCTGTTGGTAATTAAAATAATAAGGGTAATCGGTGGATCAGTTTACTGAATAATGGTTATGTTTCGTGTTTTGATTTGTGATAACTTATTATCTCATATTTTAATTATTAATGAAATGTTCTTTTGTTACAGAAAATAAAGCCGCTCGCAGTAAACCGACAAGTAAGTATTTGGGGACACGAAATCTTTTGTACCGGGTTTTTAATAGTTAAGGAGGCAAACAAGCACACAGGCTGCCTGTCAGCCTAGCTAAGATACCATTCTGTAATCGTATATGATAAGTAATAAATGTATGAAATTACAAATTCGAGCGAAAAGTCACGTGACCATTATTATTATATAACAACCTCGCCTAGTACAAGATAGAAGTCTATTTGAGCGTCTATAGATCGATTTGTGCAAATTAGTATATTACATGGTATAAAATTTATTTTTTAATCAATTAAGTTAGAAAGTGAACGGTGTAAGAGGCGGCTAACTTAATCGACGGCAGGTCAACCATGTGTTACAGGAATAGCACGTAATTCGTTACGTTTCTTACTTGAACCTCGGTGCAATCGGGCGTGGATATCAAACTACTACGAGTACCTACATCATCATCATCAGCCCGTTGCAGTCCACTGCTGAACATAGGCCTCCCACAAGGTACACCACAGAGCTCGGTCTGCTGCTTTATGCATCCAGTTTCGAACCGATAACCGCTGGAGCAAGCGTGTTCTGGAGTGGAGCGTTTACCTCCTAATGTATCTATACACCATTAATAGGAGAGGCCTACATCCAGCAGTGGAGTATCATAGGCTGATGATGATGACAATGAATATGCCATACAATTATTGGCCACATGGCATATTAGTAAACCTCTATTTTACGATAATTGATGAAAATGGTTGCACGAAAACGTCAAGTTTTATGTACAGTCAGCTGCAGAGAAAAGTAGACCCCCTTGCATACTAATTTGTATGCAAAGGGGTCTACTTTTTTCTGCAGCTGACTGTATTTATTAAAGACAGGTAATCATTTTATTGTATTACTTACAACACAATTTTAAAAAGCCCAGGGTGCTTAGACAAGTTGCCAATCGCTAAAGCTTAATCGTCAATCGTAAACGAAAGGCAGCTGACTGTCTTTGTCGCACTAATATGAAAGAGTGACAGAGAGGGAAAACTACGATACGCTACTAAGCGTTAGCGATTGGCAACTTGGCTAAGCATCTTGTTCTTGCAATTTTCAGAATGTTTTGCTATTTGGCATACATAGCTACAGCTGTGTAAATTTTTTGATCTCTTGAACTGAGTATTTTCTTTAAGTACACCATTACTAAGTTTCCCGTATTGGACAATGATAGGAAGGTAGAAAGCAGTTATACTACAGAACGTCTTTTCGCATGTCAAATAGAAGCCCAGAAGTTTCTTAAGTCAGTAAAAGGCCAAGAACTAAGTAGTCAAGTTGCTTACTTAAGGGACTTCTGCCTATTTAGCCCCGAACGCAGATCACTTATGCAATAGACAACGCATACCTAATAATTATGTGTCACTTCTCTAGCAAGAAAAAAAAATCAATTTCATGTGTCAAAGGAAAAAGAGGAAGTCTACGTGGACCGAAATGGGACTTGAATCCATATCTTCTCTTCAGCTTTTGTAGCCCATGACTAAACCGCCGAGCCACCCGGTAGTAAAATACAAATTAAATTATTTTATTCGAATAATAGTAGCCAAATGAATATCTTCTTGTAATAAGGTGGGTCTTTCGTTGTCGTATTTTGTGGCCTTAAAAAACGTTGTGATTTTTGTGTGAAATGATGTTTTGTTTTCAATTTCTGACGTATGGATTAAAATCTAGCGTGTAAAAGAAATACAAGTAAAGAAATGAAACAAGACAACGGAAATAATTTTGACCTAGGTATCAGAAAGATACGCCTACGTTTAAGATCAGCCTGCGACAAGAGTTTAACTTCTCGTACAACCTAACGCTGAGAAACGTCTTAAGTTGCCTATAATTACTTGGGATCAATTCAATTTCTGTTTCATTCAAAGGCTGACTTTGCATTTCATGAAACATTTTCCCATTGCGATCGAAAGTGCTCGTGATTTTAAATAGCAATAGCCCAAAATTTACCCATAAATACAAAATTATGAAAATACTCAAAATAAAAAAAAAGTTCAGGTATCCGTATCTTTTATATTTTGCCTCTACATTAATAGTAAACAACAATTTTAGTGCTGCTGGAAATGCGGGCGTGTAGACTAAGAGCTAAAATAATGAGCTTAAGAAAGTGTAGAAGTACTATCAACTTCATAAGTAACTTACCTAATTGCGGTGTCTCGGTAGGGTAGTCTTAGCTCTCGAGGGACCAAAGGACTGCGGTCAGAGCCAAGTTAAATTGTCACTACATTATCAATGGGTCTAATATTACCAGCGTAACGGAGGTGTTTGGGGCAAGTTTAGACAAGTTTAGGGAGAAATGGTCCAGGTGTGTCTGGTCAATTTGCTTTGATGTACTTAGCAATTATGCGCAGTGTGGGTAGCAGTTTAAAACAAAGTATGTATTGATACTGTTATTTCGTTACTAATTAATACTTACAAAACGTCCCACGCAGTAATAAATACAGGATGTCGGTAATCAAGTATGATTTTGTACTATGTTATGTAATAATAATAAACTATATTTATGTCAAAGTGACAAGATCTAAATTAGAACCTCGTGCAATCTTAGTTTTGCAAATGTGTATATTTTTATAACCTTTGCAACTTTAACATAAAGAGGCCTTTGATACGGTTTTGGTTCATGTTTATCAATTGTACAGTTTTGAAAATAAAGAAACTTTAGTATAAAAGAAAAGTATAAAGTACCCATGTCATGTTATATTGGTACCTATATACTCGTACTTTATTCACAGTGAGATACTTTTAAGGACATAATAAATATATCTGTATTTACTGTACCTAGTTAATTAAATTTTATGAATGTTTTTATCACACTTGCTGTCTAAACGCGCCATAGCTTCCATTCCATGCATCGCGCGAGTAATAGAAAAGTGTAATTCCCTAGGGAGTTATAGAAATCTTGGTACGTCATCTAATAATATTTTGTTTTAACACTTTCATTGCGGACGAGTGCTATGCCCTACGTTCGTAGCCGATCCCGTGATTTTTCCGCTGTGTAGCGAAATTGGACCTCCCGCAGAGAACTCCTGTCCTTTTTTGTCCGCAAGTGTGATGAAAAACTTACATGCATCACGGTCGGTAAGCGGAATACAAAATCGAGTCATTAAAAGCCCTCCGCCTACGGCATCGGGCTTATAACACTCTCGTTATTAATATTGTAGGTACTTACATCCCTAGATGCACTATTTCGTGATATCCTCAATAAAAAAAACGAATACTACTGCAGCGCCAGACACTAGTGCTTTTTCCTTATCTGCTATTTTACTGTCATCATCATAATCATTATATCAGCCGAAAGACGTCCACTGCTGAACATAGGCATCCCCCAAAATGACCGGACCACATCTTTTCTGTATTCAACAATATTTTAGCGAGTTTGAACATAAACGCATAAAGTCCTTAACCTTTATTGCACAGACATATAAACGTAATAAATATGATGATTGATAGAATGTCAGCATCTGGATGTTCGGAAATTGTTCTGAACGACCAATCATTTCTTTACAAATTAACTTCGTCTCCGTCGAACTCTGAGGGTGTACCGCGAACGGCGCAAACCACGATTGACATGATGCCTCTCTCTTGCACGTGAAAGGTAGGTAAGTGTAACAGGGACACAATAACGCCCAGGGTGCACGACAGACGTGTCCGGCCCAATCCCTTTTGACTTAAATTTATTTTTTTCTTAAAAATTACCACAGTTTTGTTCATTAATTTCAAAACGCCAAACTGCGTTTTATCCTCTAGAGTGCAAAGTAAAAAGAAAGCATTTTTTTCTAAAAAATACTACTAAATTTATTTATTTTATTATGTATTGTGTCAATTACTTTTTAAAGGACAGGAAACTAGTAGGCAGTTTGTTTCTAGCTTAACTAGTTGAAGTGAACAATTTCGTATTTCACTCGGCAGCAATGTGCAACTCGAGTGCTCAAAAACCCTCGCAACGTTCTAGATTCTAGGTTTTTAACGAATAGCTACGCTCGTTATTTAGTTTTTGGAACCTTTCGCTTGCTCGTGTCTTAATTATAGCACGAAAGTTAAACAATCACTATGCTTCCTAGTAAAACAAATAACGGAACTATTAACAGGTTGTTGATTAAAATGTGTCGGTTAGTTTGAAGAGGCTACTTTCAGTTAAATTGTTGAAAACAAACCTGCATTTGATAGTAGAAATAAAATACGAAATACTGTGTAGATAATAACTAAGTATTGTTCCCGGACGACCGCTGCATTTCCTCTTACTGCGAAGCTTCAGATTTAATCCTATTAAAAATAATATGGAATGAAATAATGTACCTACGTTCGGTATGAGTTTTATAGTGTTATACAATGTGCTATGAAAATGGTAATGCAAGATAATAAAACATGAATCTATTATGATTTTGAACAATTTTTACTGCGGGTCCCAATTTTGTTCCATAGAAATGGACTAAGATAGGTTGACCAAAATTAATGGAAGCGTCGATTTTTCTTTATTTCGTATTTGATCCCATAGTAAAAGGTGTTCAAAATATTTATTGGATACATGTGGTAAAGAAAGAGAGAGATGTTGAAAGAGCTAATGAAGGGTAACCTTCCATTGTCACTTAAGCGAAAACTCGTTGACATGTGTATTCTGCCTGTCCTAACCTACGGTGCCCAAACATGGTCGCTCACTGAGACTCAGAAGTCCAAATTGAAGATCTGCCAGCGGGCAATGGAACGCAGTATCCTAGGTGTCAGGAGGACCGATCGCATTCGGAACACCACACTGCGCTCAAAAACCCGCATTGCTGACGTTGGTAAGAAAACTGCTAGGCTCAAGTGGGACTGGGCTGGCCACGTCTGCCGCATGCATCCGGATAGGTGGGCTACCGTAGCCACCAAGTGGATGCCACAACATAGGCGCGGACGAGGCAGACCCAAACGGAGATGGCGGGACGAGCTGGATGCCTTTCTTAACAACTGGCCGGAGGAAGCACACACTCGGGAGTCATGGAGTTTGAGGGGAGAGGCCTTTGCCCAGCAGTGGGACACAAATTCAGGCTGAATAAAAAACATGTGGTAAAATTTTTCATTATTTTTGAATCAATATTATTACCTAAATATTAGTTGTTTACTCAATTATGAGACCGTGACTTGATAATTTTCTTATTAACTTGTAACTTGTAAATTGAGCCAAATTGTATGATAAAATCTAGATCAGCAACAACAACAACACTTTCTTGAACACCCCATGTGGCGGAAATTAGCCGAAAGGTGTTTGCGTCTCTTCATTCTTTGATACGTCTACAAAACTTTCTCCCATTTCAAACTAAAATTACCTGAACACATAATATATATTTTTCTTTTTGGCAGTCGTGTCTACACGCAACAGGTGACTACTACTAGTGAGATACTCAAATAAACAATACAAGTACATGTTCAAATGCAAACACAAAGAAAACTATTACCTATATGTATGCTTAGCACAAATGATTGATATGTCAGTATGTCGCCGGGTGAGTATCGCCGTGTCTCTTTTATTTACTTGGGAGTGCGTACCTTTTGTTCGTGTTTATAGCCGACAGTTCATAGCTTAGTAGCTTGCGGTGAGACCAGGTGGCTAAAGGTATAAATACTGTATATTTACTAAACTATGAACACGGCTTAAAACAAGCCTGCGCAATTACTGAAACTCAAAGCTTTCTAGGGCGGCTGCACTTTCTCTTTGCGATGTTTCATTTTAATCCAATTATAAAATAATGCTCATAAAATTGAAATAAAAACAATGGGAAATATTATCAGAATTGTCGTAAGCATACTAATAGTTTTAGCTTTTAGTTTTTCTGCGGTAATGATTATATCGTTGCTACTTTGAAAAAATCGTGTATCTCATACGTTTATTCAAAGTAGAAACGTAGTAAGTCTATATGTACTTAACATACATACTTTACGATATTTTTCTCTTTTCTTATTGTAGCAGATAAGAGTTTTTTTTAATGTAGTTACGATATGTTTTCTCCGATTGGTTTTCAAAGGTAGATTCGCATTTATCTTTTAACTAGTTCAATGTTTTACTTTATATCTTGAAGATGTCAAAAAATAACATATTTGAGTTATTATCAGTCGGAATAATAAAAGCTGTCCACTCGGTGGTCAAAAGTTAACCGCTTGTTTAAATCTTTGTTACGATTTTATTGCATAGGGCTGTAGATCGGCGTACCTAGTTGTACCGTCAATTGTTTTATCACAAAATTAGTACTGGATGCTTAGCCAAGTTGCTAACGCTTAGTACCGCATTGTAGTTTTCACTCTCTGTCACTCTTTCATATTAGTGCGACAAAGACAGCTAGCTGCCTTTCATTTACGATTGACGATTAAGGGTTAGCGATTAGCAACTTGTCTAAGCACCCAGGAATTTCTTATCTTTAGGAATATGCAGCGAAAATACGATAGCCTTAATCTGACAACGACCCATTTGGTGCCGAAACGAAGATAGAATCCCTCTTTGCTAACTACGAACATACTAAATATTGACACAGATACAAATGAAATAACCTCATATTTTCGGAATGTTAAAAAATGTTACGTCTACAATACGGAGGGCAAGTTCGTTGCAGCGTCAAATAAAAGCAACAAGTAAACAACAGAAAACAAAATCTTTATTTGGCACACACGATACTTTATTTACCTTTCGAATCTGTAGTTACAACAAACGAAATTGGATTTCGCTCGGATTCCGTTCATGGCCTAAAAATATGCAATAGCCAATGGATTTATTTATGTTGTCTGTATTGGGGACAGTTTGGGTGCATACGGGTCTATTCTAGGATTATTGCCGCCACGTTTTTTTTACCTTAATCTCATCGCATATGACTGTATTGTAATTTCGAATAACGGTAGCTATCTAATCACTATATTTAAATTACAGAATTAGAGTTTGACATTCTTCAAAAGTTTGTTCACAAATTGAGACAATGATACTGTCTCCGACTGCTAGTTAGGTAGGTATGCTAGTAATTGTTTATTCGGCCATCAATACTTTTTCTATTATTTCGCATAATCATGTAGGTAATATAATTTTATGTATTTAAAAAAGTAAGTGATTAGTTGCTGTATACAAGCTTTTTGAAAATATGCGTTGTTGTTGTTATTGTAATCTGGCCATTCTTCCGCAACTTGACATCAAACGTGTACAATAGTACTTTTTTAACAAATTGTAAAAAGATAGGATCATCGCTTATTATTGAGCTATTATTATTAATTATTGAGCTAATTTTGTTTTACAAAACCTCGGTTGCCAATCAAAATTTTCAGACAACTTTGAAATTAAGTGAAACAGTTCTAGGTACAGTCGAGTGCATTAATATATAGACACATTTGTAAGGGATCAGTATGGAGAAGTGTATATATATTAATGCCCTTGACTGTACATGCTACCATTACTGCTACTTATAGCTAAGTACATGAGTGTGAAACATGAACTAATTAAAAAATATATGTTATTTGAATAAAATATACTGCGTCCCAAAACCCCCCTGGTAACGAGCTTGCAGTAATATTTGGTCACCTAATGGGCTTTTTCTATTTAGTTTGACAGGTATGTCGCGACCATGTTCGAAAGTTAAGGGCTCGCAAGAAGTCCGAAGAAATCATTTTAATACTCATTTGTGAAGAAGCCCCTGAGTCAAGTTTTCTGTTCATACTCGTGTATAAAAATATAGAAAACTAAGTTTAGGAAACGTTAATTTTCAGTACATGGCTGTGACAATGACAACTCACAAATATGTATTAGAAATATTTCATTAATATACACCAACCGCTACGTTTATTTCATGCCAACCCTAACCCGTGTTTTCATATTGGGTATGCAGGCAGTGGAGGGTAAAAATACTACCCGTCGTCTGACGTGTCACAGGTGATCGGATTTAACTACCATTCTATTTGATGCAGTCTAATTTTAAATTAGCTTTCATTCTCAATTTTTTTTTAATATAGGTACTAGTTTTTATGATTCGGTAAATTAGCTCCGATTTTCGCATACGCGTACGCTAGTGATCAATACTAATAATCAATTACCTTTTATTAAGTAACATGTTGAAGAATCATTACCTACTTACTTGTAGGAGAAGCGAGATAGATATATTTGAAAATTATAATTTGTCTAGAAATGCCCATAATTTGACATTTTAACGTTGATCGATGATACGAACAAATAACACAAAGAAAACTTTTTCATTACCAAAATCCCACAGGACATGACATTTTAAATTAAAATGTTAGCGACCAATATTTTTGCATTTTTCACAACGGCTTATTTGCGTTTGATGAAAATTGTTATTAAGTCTATTTTGATCGCCTTTCAGAGGTCGTATTTTTGGGCATCCATTATTGCAGGCTGCCAAAAAATATAACGCTGTCAATAGTGATGTATTCGACAATAATGCCAATGAACCGATGACATTCTCGATTATTTTGTGCTAAGGGCTTTTCGTACATACAATTTTAACAATAACAATGAAATTTCATTTTCCTGATTCTAAGATTCCTCTTAACACTTTGAGCGCGGGGAACTCCCAAGGGGAGTACTCTGTGGGAGGACCATTTTCGCTACAAAACGGAAAAATCACGGGATCGGCTACGAGCGTAGCGCGTAGCACTCGTCCGCAATGAAAGTGTTAAAGAAGCAATCACGTGTTTGAAAATCGTTTGAAAATAGTGAACAATTTTAAGGGATTTATCATGCGGTATTAGATACATGGTGATGATAAAACATTAGATCGAATTGTTGGGATCACCCGTGTGGTGACGGCATTAAGAATACATTTATCACCACCCCAACTCCTCCTGCGGGTGTCTTAAGAGTCGACTAAGGGATTGAAGTGTCACTGACCACTATTTGATAAAAGATTGATAATGGGCAGCAACGTCATCATAGTGGACACATTACTGCAATCGCCAATCCGCTTGCCCAGCGTGGCGATTATGGGCATTTATCTCCTAATGCGTTTATACGCATAGTCAATAGGAGAGGCCTACGTCCAGCAGTGGACTATCATAGGCTAATGAGGATGTTGGGATCACTTTATTCGATATATTATAGTCGCAATTATAAGATAACACAGGAACCACGAAATCAGACAGCAACTAGTTCGTTTACAATTTATATTTTTAAACTTAGCCTGACGGATCACAACCTCACACTTTTGTTTCGTAACAAGGAATGCCCGCCAAGATGGCGAGCCTCCCACTCGTTATTCCCTCAGTACAAAGGTCAGTAACAATGCTTATTAATTATATTCTAATACAGATCTACACTATAAATGTACTATTGTTAAAAAGCTTGTTCACGAAATAAAGTAGCCATCGTAAAATCAGTCTCTACTGTTACGCAACAGTCGCATGTCGTTCTAACGGCCATGGGACTGTAAATTGATTCTTCTGTTTTATGTTTGACAATCCAATATCCAAAAGAATTCGCTGAAAAGTCATCAAAATAACTTCAGATAATGCTTAATGCAAAAGTTCACGCCCAAAAAAGTGCGAACTTCCGAGACGATTTCAACAATGTTAGTCTTGAAATAAATAATGAAAATTGTAGACACGAGATTCACAATTTATTATAGTATCGCTATTGTAATTTAGTTAACACTCATTGGGAAACTAAATGATCCAAAATGGTAAAATAAGAAGAAACACTACTTAAATCCAGAAGTTTAAATAAAAGTCCATAATTATGGAGAAATTGATATAAATATCAACCACAGCTTCCGAGAAGATAGGCAAAGAGCTCTTCTTTGTAATAACACCCATACTAAGGTATGGTCTCATACAAAAAAAAAGAATTATACAGCAATGGCTACTTTATTTCGTGAATAAGTCTTATATAAATGTTGTTTTATTTATCCAACAATAAATTATCTTAATCATCTCAATCAGGAAAAGCCGAATATCACATCCCTAAAGCTGTTAAGTAACTTAACGACTATTTAGATATATATCCTTTATAATAAAATTTTACACAATGTAGTTAATATTCGTCTTTACGTAACAAATCTCATATATTAGTGAAATGGAATCAATTTGTGTAATTTTTAAAAGTATAGCTATTTCATATTCTCTTTTTGTGTTAGAAAAAGTTATGCTTGAAAATTGCTATTTTCACTAAGATATATTTATATAGATTTATTTAATACGCTAATCGGTTGTCAAAATATCATGCCAGACGACAGTATATCGAATGTGTGAGATAAATAGAGTCTGGAGCTGACAACAATACTTGTTACGCAATACCTATGTACACTCAGCCTAATGGAAAGAACATTTTAGAACCACGTCAAATTGATAAGTGAAGGAACAAATCAATAGTCATAGTTATAGTAATTTATTTATAATATTCTAAATATTACATGTCAACAAGTTATTATACATTCTAAATGGTAAAAAAAAAACCTAATTATAGTGTAAGTTTGTACATGTCAATTGTGATTCGATTACATTTTAAAAATAAATGTCATACAATAATAAATTAATTAGTAGAGGTAGTGTACATGTCAATAATAATTCGAAAAATTTAATTTGATGTAATTATTTCAGTAATATCATGGCATTGAAAACAACCATGACAATGAAACAAAATTATTTTCTCAAACTTGCAATCAATGAAATGTTTACATGACGTACCTCAAATCAATCAAGGAAGTACGTAGTTTTGGGTTCTACGAGCGAACAATGATTTAAAGGGATTTCACACAAAATGATCCTTAGCTTGCAAGGAACCTTTCTTTTCTTTTTTAATGTCAAAGTAAGACAGACTTGAATACATGAAACTGATTAGTAACATTTTTATTTTCATCATCATCATCATCTTCATCATCATTCTATGATAGTCCACTGCTGGACGTAGGCCTCTCCTATTAACTATGCGTATAGATGCATTAGGAGATAAATGCTCATAATCGCCACGCTGTGCAAGCGGATTGGCGATCGCAGTAATGTGTCCACTATGATGACGTTATTTTGTGTTTATTATTTTGTCAAATAATGGTCAGTGACACTTCAATCCATTAGTCGACTCTTACGACACCCGAAGGAGGAGTTGGGCTGGTGACAAATGTATTCTTACTGCTGCCACACGGCCGATTTCTATTTTAGTAACGTACTATTGTGATAAGCACGCACATAAATTACCTCGCCAGAATTAAACTTAGAACCTCCAGCTTTGTAGGTTTCGGAGGCTGCCAAAGACGGAGACTAAGGACTGTGCTAAGGAGTAGTGAGAGATTTCTTACAATCTGATTTAAAACGTCATTTTGATGTAGTTCTCAAGTAGCATAGGGTTCTTATTTGTTGACTGTACCTGACATCATAATATATTTCAATGGAAATACATATTTGAACATTGACTGCTAATGTGTGAAGTAACAATTGGGGAAATTTTAGGCAAACATTTTGAAACCTGTACTAAAAATAAAGGGATTAAATAATGTGTTTCAGCAGAACAGTTGACATAAAACTAAGACTTTTCAAAGCGTTCCCTTCATTAGCTCAATTCTCGTGGTGACAAATGTATTTTTACTGCCGTCACCAGGCGGTAAACTTGTGTGTACATAACCTGTCGGAACTTCGTGTATGAATAATTGAATATGTTACGCAATTAAAATAACTCATACATATTCGACATACGAATATGCTATTAAATGTTAATTGTGTTTTATTGTTTGCTATTGCTGCTTTAATTAAAATGGTACCCTGAGTAATTTACTTATTAATAGCTTAATTCCACGAAGGTTACGTATTTTTTGTAGGTATGTGGATGGTAATTAAGTTTCGTTACTGAATCGTTTGAAGGATTTCTTTGAAACACCTAAAACCAACTGAGCTTTAAACGCATTTTGTGCATATACAAAATTGTTCTCATAGAAACATTCTCAATGAGAACTTACTCTTAATACTTTGAGCGCGGGGAACTTCCGAGGGGAGTTCTCTGTGGGGGGTCCAATTTCGCTACAAAGTGGAAAAATCACGGGATCGGCTACGAGCGTAGCGCGTAGCACTCGACCGCAATGAAAGTGTTAAATTGACATGAAAATTCTCAGAAAATTCCGAGTATATTCTCGCAATTTTGAGAAAATCCTGCAACTTGTACATTGCTGGTTCTTATTACATTGCAGTATTTCGTCATTTTAACAGATTGCTTAAACTTCGTTGCTACCAAATAGTTCAAACTTCAAACTTGCAAAATTACGTAGTGTTTTCGTAGCACCATTCTACGACAGGCTTTAATTAAACTAAAATACGGCAGACCTTCGACTCACCTGTTGCCTATAAATATTCTAATAGCTTAGCTAGCAAGAGGGATTGAATTAAAACCACTTCTTGCACCAGCCTTCTGAGGTCCAGCCATATAAGATAAATCGTCGGCTGACAACCAAAACTCACTATAAAAACTGTCACTACTTTTAGCAACCTCTTATGTCAGTATTGAATCAGAACTGAGATACGATCTCTATTTCAAGTAGGTATTTGTTACTTAGTGAGTTTTGGTTGTCAACCGACGAAATAATAAAATAGTACATTACGCGATAAAAGTGCGAAAAAATGTAGTTTGAAACGAGTGGAGATAAATTAAAGCACGATCGAATGGAGTGCTTCAAATCGACACGAGTTACGAATTCTTAATCACGCAATCAAATTAGCTCGTCATGAAGCCCCTCATATAATATCATTATCATGATCATCATATCAAGGTTCACTGCTGAACGGCCTACGTTAGTTATACGTAAAGATTGCCACAATGACCGGTCTTGCGCCACCCGCATCCAGGAGACTCCTGCGGTCACCAGGTCATCAATCCACTTCGTGGGGGAGCCTGCCCACGCTGCGCCTTCCGGTACGTGGCCGCCACTCTAAAACCTTTCCACCCCAGCGACCATCGGTTTTACGTGCAATTTGCTATGGAGCTAAACAACCGACAAAAGGAAATAAAATATCATGGTATTTACTGACTTACACAAAGCGAGCTAGTCACACAATAAGCTAAATTAAGTTTTCGTCTTGAATACTAATTCATATTATATGGATCAATCACTTTTTTTATGTCACTCGTTGCCATGGTTACTTTTTCCTGGGTCACCCTTGAATTCACATTTTAATAACATTGAGCTTAACAAAAAAATATATAAATTTTATTTTAAATAAATTGAAATATGATATCAATAATACATACGAGTAGAATCAACAATGCTCACCAATTTTAAGGGGTTGTTAAATAGCACCCGTTTATTTTGACTCGCGAACGAATTCGGAATAGGGTTTCGGAGAATGACGGACGGTTCGCCGGGGGCAGAATAATTATGTCACTGGCATTATTCGGGAACCCTTTTGAAGCTGGGATATTCTACAATACTATAGGTATGGGTACGCTATAGCATAGTTGCTTAGATTTTACCAAAATTAAATTTATAAATAACCATCAGCTCACTGCAGACTTGCATTTCTATTAATCATCTTTTAGGCGTTTTTATACTGAATTTTTAAATTTACTTTGATATTTTGCTTTTAAAAATTTTCAAACAACTATTCAAAATACATTTTTTTTATGTTAGCACAAAAAAGTGGATCCACTCCACCTGATCGTAAGTGAAATGTAGAGCCCAAATTGCGGCGACAACGAACAGGAGACCAGCAGTAATCTGTCAGTTGCCACCGCCTTGCTAGCCCGCTAGATGCTTCTTCACGCTTCGCTTAAACGGTCCCAACTTACAGGTATGCGGAAACACTGTCAAAACAATAAGTAAACTAATTACTGATTTAGAAATTATAAATAATACTTATTCCATATGTTAACGCCACATTATTCAGACGAATGCCACCATTTCCTACATTTCTTTCCTACCATTTTGAAACAAGAAAATGACATAAAAATCGAGTCAATTGAGTTCCGGCAAATTGGAACAGATTCGTATTAGGAGCATTGAGAGCCATTGACCTGGCAGAATGGGCATTAACACAGCAGTATAGTTACTGAGCAGTACCTTAACTGACTTCCTCAATTTAGACTCATACATTTGATGTTCCATTACAATCATAATTCTATCTGTCTATTCAGCCTGCAACGAAAAACGAGATTGACTTTATCATGTCGACTAAGAAGCATATATTTAATGATGTCTCTGTGATCAACGCGGTTAAAACCGGAAGCGATCACCGCCTTGTAATGGGCATATTAAATATAAGCGTCAAGCTAGAGCGATCTCGATTGATAAAGTCTACGCTCCGACCAGCACCGACCCAACTTCAAAACTCCGAGAGCTTCTAGCTCGAACTGCAAAATCGTTTCGATTGCCTACCCAGCGACGTGGATGTGGATGAGTATAACGACGGGTTTGTCGCAGCTGTCCATTCCACTGGGTCAAAGTTCTTTAAGACCCAGCGAAAGAAAGGCAATAAGAGGCTCTCTGATCCAACTCTAAAGCTCATGAAAGAAAGGAGTGAAATGGTTCTACAGTCCCCAGAAGATACCAACCGGATTAAAGAGGCTATTGACCGGAACAAAGGCTCTAAAGTTTTTGCGAGAGATTTGTCTATTGGTCAGAGCTGGCTTGCGAAGCTGAAGACTGGGGACGGTAGGATCGTTTGATCCAAACCTGAGCTTTTGAGTGAGATAGAGAGCTTTTACGGACAGCTGTACACATCAACACGAAGACCCATCTCCAATTTAGCTAACGACCCACGAGATAAATTTACTCGACATCATACCGAAGATATACCGGACGTCAGCCTGTACGAGATTAGGATGGCTCTCAAACAACTCAAAAACAATAAGGCACCAGGCGATGACGGAATAACAGCCGAACTCCTGAAGGCGGGTGGGAAACCAGTCCTTAGGGCCCTTCAAAAGCTGTTTGATTCCGTCATCTTTAGAGGCAAAACGCCAAAGGCATGGAACAGAGGTGTGGTGGTGTTGTTCTTCAAAAAAGGTGACAACACCCTGTTGAAGAACTACAGACCCATCACACGTCTGAGCCATGTCTGTAAGTTGTTTTCGAGAGTCATCACAAACCGTCTCACACGCAGGCTCGACGACTTCCAGCCTCCTGAACAAGCCGGTTTCAGAAAAGGCTTCAGCACCGTAGACCACATACACACGCTCCGTCAAGTTATACAGAAAACCGAGGAATATAACTTGCCCCTCTGCTAAGCGTTTGTGGACTACGAAAAAGCCTTTGATTCGATCGAGACGTGGGCTGTATTACAGTCTCTCCAGCGGTGCCAAGTAGACTACCGGTACATTGAAGTGCTGAAGTGCCTGTACGAGAATGCCAATATGTCAGTTCGCCTCCAGGACTGGAACTCGAAACCAATTCCATTGCAGCGGGGAGTAGGACAAGGAGATGTTATCTCTCCTAAATTATTCACCGCTGCACTGGAAGATGTTTTCAAGATTCTGGACTGGAAACATTAACATTAACATCAATGGCGAGTACATCACTCACCTTCGGTTTGCCGACGATATAGTAGTCATGGCTGAGACCATGGAGGACTTAAGTACTATGCTCGATGATCTCAGTAGAGTCTCTGAAGATGTTGGTCTTAAGATGAACATGGACAAAACGAAGATCATGTCGAACGTCCATGTGATACCAACTCCAGTGAAAGTTAGAAACTCTACACTCGAAGTTGTTGACGAATATGTATACCTGGGACAAACAGTCCAGCTGGGTAAGTCCAACTTCGAGAAAAAGATCAATCGTTGAATCAGACTTGGTTGAGCGGCGTTCGGGAGACTACGCAATATCTTCTCGTCCAATATACCGCAGCGTCTCAAGTCGAAAGTCTTCGACCAGTGTGTGTTGCCAGTGATTACTTACGGATCTGAAACGTGGTCGTTCACTATGGGACTCATTAGGAGGCTCAGAGTCACTCAACGAGCGATGGAGAGGGCAATGCTCGGGGTTTCTCTGCGAGATCGCATCAGGAATGACGAGATCCGCAGAAGAACGAAAGTGACTGACATAGCCCGAAGAATCGCCAGGTTGAAGTGGCAGTGGGCTGGCCATATTGCCCGGAGGACCCATGACTGGTGAGGTCGGCGTGTTCTCGAGTGGCGACCACGCACTGGACGGCGCAGCGTGGGAAGGCCCCCCACAAGATGGAGCGACGACCTGGTAAAGGTTGCGGGTGTCCAATGGATGCGGACAGCTCACGACCGATCTTTGTGGAACTCTCTGGGGGAGGCCTATGTCCAGCAGTGGACGTCAATTGGCTGATGATGATGATGATGATGATGATGATGATGATTTAGCCTATGTGCACCCACTGCTGGGTATAGGCCTCCTCTTTATTACGCCACTTTCCTCGGTCCTGTGCATATTATAATGCTAGTTTATTCATCTAACTCTCTAAGCACAGCACTCTTCGTCTTAAAAATAATATTTAATTTAATTTTAACAAATTATAAATATTAGATATCATATACCAAAGAAAACCGACCAAGATCACCAAATGTCCGAGGTGGGGACATTAGGTGATCTTGGTCGTTTTTCTTTGTTATAAATAAGACATCTAATATTTATAATTTGTATAGTATTAAGTAGTGTGACTACTGGGGAAATATAAAAAGTACAAACCAAAATAAATAATTTGATTTGTGTTTTCGCAATACGTTTAATTTTAACAATAAACATTGTGTCGAATATTATTTCATGCATTTAATTGTTGTATACATGACCTCCTAATGCGTCCGTACGCTTAGGTAATAGGGCAGACCTTTGTCCAGCAATATCTTATAAGCAGTCCACGATTAAAGGATGATGATAATGATACATTACAGCAAAAGTTCAAAAAAACGTAATGAAACAGTACTAAATCATACTTTAAACTTCTTTGTCGAACTAAAAAGCCTTTTTGTTACATATCCTGTCCTACTCATTTTAAGAAAGTCAAGCTACTGATTACATAATTTAACTGTGCCATTTGAAAGAAGAAAACTGTTTCAGTCTACTATACATTACCTGGCTTTTTGTCCACGAATAAAGAATTGCCTTAACGACTGAGAATGACGGCGATATTAGGCGATTGATGTCAAGGACTTCTTACACAAATGGCAGAAAAATCTATTTTAAATTTTCCTTTGGAAAATTTGGAAGTGACAGCGATTTAACATTGAGATTTATTTTTGAAGAAGATTACGATGATGTTTTTGCAAATCTTACTTAGAACTGCTAAGAACCTTATCGATTAGGTATCTTAACTAATTGTTTTCTGTTAACATTGCTGTTGTTTCTACTTTCGATGTAATTTCAAGTTTATAATTATGTAGATACCAACATATTCAAACGTTATTTCATATTGAAATATTTTACACCCATGGACCTGAAGTTTTTTTTAAATCTAACGCAATTATGAATTAAAAACGGCTTACGATTCCGGGAGATATCGAGTAACATACATACAAAAAACAATTGAATTGAGAAATTCTTTCTGTTTTGAAGTCGGTTAAAAATAGTTTTGTTTATCACTATTACCTCGATATTTTTCTAGCAGGAACGAGAGATTGACAAAATTAAACATCCACATTATTGTTGTCGATATAGTCTTGTTGTAGTCGATAAATAAATTTAATAAATAAATAATGCGCAGTAATTTAGAGATAAACTACAAGAATGGAAATCATATTCAAAACGATACTTTTTTATACTTTATATTTTGTGCCTATTAAAAGACAAAGACTATATAAATAAGACTCCATTCTCTCTACCTCCATTCATATCAAGTATTAGATATTCAAAATAAAGCGTAGATGGGTCCAGTATTTCTTGGTTGGTTATGATGCTACGAAGTTAGCATCATTATAAGAATAGGGTGTATTCATCGATAACAGTAATGTCGATGTTTGATTTAGTCAATCTCTCGTTCCGGCTAGAAAAATATCTAGGTATATTTATCATAAATTATATGGAAAACTCCGTTACGGTGAACTACCTATCAGGAACCATCGAAATTGTTCTTTATAACAAAACGAATGAGGAACAACTTAACATTTTATTTCACGCTCGAATACCTTTCGTACAGATGAGATTTTCAAATAAAACCTTCAAAGAACGCAATAAGCAAAACTATTACCTTATACCTTTGAACGCCTTCAAAAAGCCTTATGTAAATAGACTGCTGCATATCAAAGTGGGAGTCGGACCGAATATAATAGCGCATTAGCAATTGAGATCAGTAGTCGCAGCAGCAATTTCAGTGAAGTATGCAGCAATCGGTTCCCTATTACACCGTTCGGCGTCTGAGAATTGAAATTTTTCAAGACATTTGCTGGTGGTAGAACCTCGTGCACCGCCCGGATAGCTACCACCGTCTTACCCGTTAACCTGGCTAAATAGTTAGTACTGTGTTCCGGTTTAGGGGTAAGAAAGCCGGTGTAATTAATGGCATAGAGGCAATCCATTTAAGTCCTCAGGATAGGCAGCGCATAGGCGATTTTTTGGTTACTATGTCCATGGGCCTCAGTTCCCGCTTTCCATCAGGTGGGCTGAGAGCTCAGTTGTCTACATAAAAAAAAAGACATTTGTTATACGAAGGATTTTATCACACATGCGATTTGCAAGCCAATTGAAAGCGAAGCGAGTTCGTCACGAGCCCGTAACTGTTATGTAAACGCCAGTAAACGGTTTGCTCTAAAGCTGCCATTTTAGTCAAAAGTTATTATTTCCCTAGCTGCTTTGTTTTCAAACAAAGAAATAACAATTTACGAGATTCAGGTTGGAAAGTAGTTTACTAGAAAATACAACTGAAGGTCTCTGCCCACTAGACCGTACCATACCATGACCGTAGCCTGAACGTATCAGACAAAAAACTATTCTTTGTATTGAAAAGTATGAGACCGTGTTGGCCGGCGCCGGAACGTCCTAGTGGGAATAGTCTCATACTTTTGAATACAAATACTAGTGCTTCGTCTGATACGTTCGGTCTTGGTATGGTACGGCCTAGTGGACAGAGACCTTTAGAATGAATGAACCATAACTTTAAATATAATTTTATTAACGGTTAAATGCATGTGTATTAGGCACTACGAGCGAAATGTTTCGAAGAGCTTGGGTCTCATCAAGTACTATGTCTTTATCAAACACTGCAGGCCCAACCAAAATGACATTCTGCAATCGTATACGATAAGCGATAAGTAATAAATGTATGAGAACGACAGATTCGTACGAAAAGTCACGTAATTATTTCGATACATTCTAATGGTCTGCCGTGTGGTGACGGCAGTAAGAATACATATGTCACCACCCCAACTTCTCCTGTGGGTGTCGTAAGAGTCGACTAAGGGATTGAAGTGTCACTAACCATTCTACAAGATTGATGATGGGCAGCAGCGTCATCATATTGGACACATTACTGCGATCGCCAATCCGCTTGCCCAGCGTGGCGATTATGGGTATTTACCTCCTAATGCGTCTATTACGCAGTTAATAGTATAGGCCTACGTCCAGCAGTGGACTAACATAGGGATTAAGATGATGATGAGGACCTCGTGCAGGGTCCGCCCGGATAGCTACCACCGTCTTACCCGTTAACCTGCCTAAATAGTTAGTACTGTGTTCCGGTTTAGGGGTAAGATAGCCGATGTAATGACTAGCATAGAAGCAATCCATCTAAGTCCTCAGGATAGGCAGCGCATAGGCGATTTTTTGGTTATGTCTATGGGCCTCAGTTCCCGCTTTCCATCAGGTGGGCTGAGAGCTCAGTTGTCTACCTTCGTCACATAAAAAAAGACATTTGTTACACGAAGGGTTTTATCACACTTGCGATTTGCAAGTGAATTGTAAGCGAAGCGAGTTCGTCATGAGCCCGTAACCGTTATGTAAACGCCAATATAGCTAGATAAGCTGCCATTTTAGTCAAAAGATATTATTTCCCCTGCTGCTTTATTTTCAAACGAAGAAATAACAATTTACGAGATTCAGGGTTAAAAGTAGTTCACTGGAAAATACAACTAGAGGTCTCTGCCCGCTAGACCGTACCATATCATGACCGTAGCATGAACGTATCAGACAAAACACTATTCTTTGTATTGAAAGTATGAGACCGTGTTGGCCGGCACCGGAACGTCCTAGTGGGAATAGTCTCATACTTTTGAATACAAATACTAGTGCTTTGTCTGATACGTTCATGCTACGGTCTTGGTATGGTACGGCCTAGTGGACAGAGACCTTTAGAATGAATGAACCATAACTTTAAATATAATTTTATGAACGGTTAAATTCAAGTATATTTAGTCACTACGAGCGACATGTTTCAAAGAGCCTAGATCTCATCAAGCACTAGGTCTTTATCAAGCACTGCAGGCAGATCCAAATTGCCATTCTGCAATCGTATACGATAAGCGATAAGTAATAAATGTATGAGAATAACAGATTCGTACGAAAAGTCACGTAACTATTTCGATACATCATAATGGCCACGTGACTTATCGCTTATCGTATACGATTGTAGAATGGCATCTTTGCTAGGCCTACTGAGCCCGCTTTCACGCCATGCTATTTAGGTGCGTTTAAACCGAAAGAACTTCGCTGTTCTTTTTACGAAATCAACCAATCACGTTTTGTTTACCGATCGAATTCGTTTAGGCGGAGGTCGTCATATTCTTAGTAAGTCCCTTTCGAGATAGGTCATGTTCGGTAGATGCCACTTTCTGAGGATGTCATGTTCTGAGAAGGCCGCTTTCGGAGAGCGACACGTTCTAATTACGTCACATTCTTATATCGCCACTTTATGAGTTCGTCGCTTTCTGAGTTTGTCGCATTCGGAGTACGTCACTTTCGCATTTTACGGCGCTCCTGTGCATTTCCGCAAATTGATTCCTAAGAAACTAATGATCCTGATCAGGAATGGGATCGATTGGCATCAAAAAAAGAATGCAAAATTTTTTTTTTGTTTCTCAATAATAATAATTATGTACACCGTATTTTTATTGATTTCCGTTAAATTTAAGGGAAGCTTATTTAGGTCAAAAATAATCAATTTCTCTAAGAAACTAGTGTCTTAACCGATACTGTTATTGAGTTATTAAAAAAATAAGTTTAATGACTGAACAAGTGTATTGCAACCTTTATTACATCCTAATGTTACTTGTTTTGACATGTGCCGTCAGCAGCCGTCAGTCGTCTCAGATGTTATTCTTAAGGTTCTCTCACACTTGCCAATGCAATTATTATGTATGAAAACGAAAAAAAAATTTTTTTACGAAATCAAACAAAAGCCCATATAACAGGCGACTTCTATTAATGTCCCAAGTTACCTGTCCAATTTAACGGAAATCAATAAAAACACGGTGTATAGGCCCGAGAGTTAAACAACAACTTCACCCCCTTGTATGTATAATAAATAACTATGTATTATCACAGAATAAGTAATAGTACTAAAGTACAGAAGTGACACTTTCATACATTTGACGTCTAGTTTGTCGAACACGCTAATTAATGTCAAGACTGTATTGAAAT